>OZ025299.1:239462119-239747194 GCA_964019185.1 Maratus speculifer | reverse complement strand
GTACCATATTGAGTAATGTTACACAGTTTTAATAAGAATACGAATATAATGTAAATTGTGTAGTAAGTTAATTGTTGAAGAATTAAAAAAATAACTTTAAAATCCTTAGTTATATTTAGAAAAATGTCGTTTACGGTTAAAGCATATGGCATTTTTTTTTCATCCCAATTTGAAAATTTATGACATTGAGAAATCAGGAAAAAATATTTTATGCATCTCAAAAAAATAAATAAATCAGCGGGAATTATGAAATAAATAAATTTATACCATAAAATTTCGTCAATAATTTTATTGAAGCGCACTTTCACGTGAAATTTTGAGTAATGTTACATAGTGTTAATAACTTCACCTGCAGATATTCGCACGCTATTAGTACATATAATTTTATACATCAAGTTTTCTTAACATGTAACATTTTAAAAGGTTTTAAAATTATTTAAATATTATTGGAAATTTTGCTAGATGTTTGTTAAATTTCATATTTGTGTTATTATTTTATGTTTTATGTGTTCATTTTACAGAACGAAGGAAAAAAATTTCGATTTTCATATATAACAGATTTTGATTTATAATCATAATCATACATAATTCCAAATCAAATATGAAAAATGGCTTATATGATTGTCATATATGAAAAATAAAAATTAAAAGAATTTATAAAAAAATAAAATATGTACCTCAATTCGCTGATACTTAAAGAGAGATTTTCTTTTACAAGTTTTGTATTATTACATTGTTATCTATATATTTTATATTTTTATTAGGGCAGAATAGGGGGGAGGTATGGGACATTGGCGGGGGATGAGGCACCTGCAATAATTCTTAAAATAAGCTTTATTTTTTATTTATGACTCTTCTCCCAGATGGAATAATCATCGCATTACATTTTGTTAATATAAATCTTTTTAGTTGCAAAAAACTATTAGTTTGAAACTTAAAAAAGCTATTTTATTTACTATATCAAAAGTAAGAATTACTATGATTGTTAATGAAAATTTTCCGTGTGATTCTTTGTTGTTATCTTAATTGTTTATAAAACTTTTTAAACTCTACAAATGCGTTTTATAAGTAAACAGTTAAGTTAAATCTAAAAACTCTATGCTTGTTGTAAAAACATATTTATATCTGTATTGCTCTAAAAGAGGTGTGGGAGACTATGACTCAGGGAAAGATGGGACATGTCCCATCCTTCCTAAATGATATCCCTATCCAAATAATTATGCTTAATAACATACAAATTTTTGATGTCATATATTTATAAGACTATTAAATTTTGAAATAGAATAGCGAAACAAATACAACTTATTATTTTACAAATTAAAAAAATTTAAAAATTAAAGTGCTGAAAGTTTTTCATTTCTTATTAATTATTTTGCAATATCAACATTTAGTGTTAAAGATTTACATTTATTTTTATCATACCAAGTTCTTTAGTTTTTAAATAAAAAATTACTATTTTGAAATGTACTACATAAAAAAATAATAATTGTTGAACTCAAATTGCAAACTTTTATTTTTGCATGGTAATACACTGTTACTGTTGAAAAATTAAAAATAAAAATAAAAAAGAGAGTTCACCTACTCGCAAGAAATTGACTATTCAGTGATTGATGAACAAGAGATAATTACAAATCTACATCTATCAAAATTAATTGACAGCAATAAATCCTTTATAATATAAATGTCGCATTATCTTTGCCCTTTTTTACTCATATTTCTAAATTTAAATATGAATTTTCATTTTAAAAACGTTCCATCGATCTAAACAAGTTTGTTTGATCTGATTACATCAGAAATTAAAGCTTGTGTAGATTTGTTTAGCAACAAATCTACGCAATTACACAAATACAAAATTAAAATTATTTTATAAACGATAAATTAAAATACAAAAATGTTTTAACATTATAATATAAATTAAAATTAAAGTAAAATTATTTATGTATTCTTGCTGAAAAAAATATTTTATTTATTATATATAGTATCGCTATTTCAGAAATGTAATTGTGGGTAAATATATATAAAGGAGAATAGGGACGGATGGGACAAGTTTTACAAAAATATTTTTTATTAATAATGATTTGCTAGTACAAAATGGAAATTTTCAGAATAACATCTTGAAACATTTTAACATAATAAAAATTGTCACTTTGATTGTAATAATAATAATTTTTACATTAATGAACTAATTAAAAAAACAAGAAAAAATGCCCCATCCCTCCAATCATAATTAACAAAAAATAAGTTTGTAAAACTTGTCCCATCCATTCCTATTCTCCCTTATATGTATACCCAAAATGGCATTTCTGAAATATCGGTAAATAAAATATATTTTTGCAGCAGGAATACATCAATAATTTTACTTTAGAT
Source organism: Maratus speculifer (assembly GCA_964019185.1). Classification (NCBI taxonomy): domain Eukaryota; kingdom Metazoa; phylum Arthropoda; class Arachnida; order Araneae; family Salticidae; genus Maratus; species Maratus speculifer. Next base: position 239,744,827 of record OZ025299.1, on the reverse strand, counting down.
GAAATTTATGTTATAATTTTAATAACATTTTTATGTTTTAATTTAGCGTTTTTAAAATAATTTTAATTGTGTAGATTTGTTGCCAAACAAATCTACTCAAGCACTAATTTCTGGTATATCATCCAATAAAACAAGCTTGTTTAGATCCAGAAATTTAGAGTAATAAAATAAAACATTTTTCCAGATGCTAAAGTCTTTAAACAAAATTTCTAGTTCAAAACATGGTTATTGGACTTGGGAATTGTACGTCATGATTCAGGATACTTTAAAATTGTGCAGGCCTATCGCAGGATTTGTTTTTCAATTCATATCAATCCTAGTCCTTTCTGATATAAATACACTATATTGCCATTGATTATGGGACACTTGCGATTTTAGACATTTTACTAAATATCTAGAAAAATACATGAGGAATCATCTCGAAACTCTTAGTGTATAAATATAATAGTATACGTCATACATCCCCGTGAAGATTTTTTACCGAAACGCCATAGGGCACCGTCAACAAATTAAAAAAGAATGAACATCTTTTGAATAACCCTGTCAAAACTAATGTAGCAAAAGCGCTCAAACTCTAGATTATGATTGAATGCCTTATTGTAATACACTGTAATTATTTTTATGCAAATAGCATGCACACTCGCAGAGTAATTAAGGTTTTTATAAAAATGGTCCCAAATTTTTCCAAGTTTTTCCATTATAATTTTCAGAGTTCTTAATATAAAATAATATTTTTTTCAGAAAATATGACAAACAACATTGCACACGGTACCCTGTAATCAGAATTAAAAAATAATAAAAATTGTATGAAAAATGAGTAGGTTTACTATATAATTTTTTACTGCGCATGCGTCAAAGATATCAAAATTTCATTTGCATATTATGTTAGCTAAATGTATTGAGCAACTTTTGTAAAAGTCTCAAAATCATAGCTTGAAAATTCTGAAAGTAATCGTCTATAGAAAAAGGAAAAAATCCGCTGCTTCCAAAAGGAAGCAAAAAAATGAGGGATTTTATCCAAATGCAGTAGTACATCCCATATTGTGTATTCTATATTGAAACTAATCAATGAATATATGGATACAACCCCTCTTGTTTTTGCTTCATTTTGAGAATAACGGATTTTCGACTTATTCAATTGACGATTATTGTCAGAATTTTCAAGTTATGATTTTGTGACTTTCTCAAAAGTTGCTCTATACATTTAGCTAACATAATATGCAAATGAAATTTTGATATCGTTCACGCATGCGCAGTAAAAAATTATTTAGTAAACCATCTCATTTTTTATACAATTTTCATTATTTTTTAATTCTGATTACAGGGTACTGTGCGCAATGTTGTTTGTCATATTTTCTGAAAAAAATAATATTTTATATTAAGAACTCTGAAAATTATAAGGAAAAAACTTGGAAAAATTTGGGATCATTTTTATAAAACCCTTAATTACTCTGAGAGTATGCATGCTATTTGCATAAAAATGAACAAGGCTTATTACAATAAGGCATTCAATCACAATCTAGAGTTTGAGCGCTTTTGCTACATTAGTTTTGACAGGGTTATTCAAAAGATATTCATTCTTTTTTAATTTGTCGACGGTCCCCTTTGGAGTTTCGGGAAAAAATCTTCACGGAGATGTATGACGTATACTATTATATTTATACACTAAGAGTTTCGAGATGATTCCTCATGTATTTTAATAGATATTTAGTAAAATGTCTAAAATCGCAAGTGTCCCATAATCAATGGCAATATAGTGTATAACTAAATAGATCAATCGATGATATTTGATAAGGAATATAATTTAAGTCATTGCCGATGAGGAAAACAATTAAAGGCATTTGTTTATTCTTAATAATGTACCTAATTCCTTTACACGACTTTCGATTTAAAGACTTTGAAAACTGAGCATCAGTATTTTTACAGTATTTTTTGCTTTATTTTATCTCAGATTTTAGTGCATAAAGATTGCGATTAAAAATTTATAGTATGTTACTACGCTTGATGCACAATTTACTACTTTTTTCTTAGTTTCTATTGCAAAGGAAGCACCTATAATTACATTTATATACGTTAGAAATTTTACAACAAAAAACATAATAAATATCTTTATTGTATTATTTTTATAGTTCAAAAGCTAATTAATTTATCATTAATTTATATCATGAAATTGATTTTCATACTCAGGAAGTTTGCAAAACAAAAGAAATGATTTATTATAATAATTCCATATAGAATTTATTTTGTCACCTAACACGTTAAATTAAAAGCAACATGGTTGATGTGTTCAGTTATAAAACATAGCTGTCAAATTTTACGATTTTGTTGTAATAATGTCTATTTCCAGTAAGTCAAAAATTATAAAAATTTAGTTTGTTGGAACACATTGTACAAATAAAAAAATAAAAATATAAAAAAATTAATAAATAAATAAATAAAAATTATTTTTTAATTTTGTAAAACATAATTTAACCACATACAAAATTGTACAATAACATTTTCCAAATTATCCACGATTCCGAAAAAGGTTCTTTATGTATAGAAATTCCAGAAATCAATTGATTTTCTAGAATGTTTTAAAGCATTTATAAAAACATAATTTCTTCTGATGCAGCAGACTCTGGAGAAGTTTTCGAGTGGATTTTTGTAGTGTTTTAATCTGCTTTTCTATACTTGTAATATAGGTTTATGGATGCTATTCATTCAAGTAAATTCATTTCAAGTGCTATTCATTCTCATATTCAACAAAATGATAGATTAACAGACTTAACGTAACATAATTTATATTCTATGGACAATACTGGAACTATATGCCTGAATGTCCACTATCCCATGAATCTGCATTGTGAGAACCTTTGCTAATGGAGCTGTTAAATACTATAGTAGTATTAAAACTTGCTGATAAGGAATATTTAATGATTTTAAAAATAATGTCTGCCAAATGAAGTTATTAAATCAGTCACGTCTGTTCTTCTTTTCTTTCATGAGAAACCCAATGAACGTGTATCAATACATTTTGAGAAACCCAATGAATACTTTATTACAAAAATAGATCAAAGGTAATCAATGATAAGACAATAAGACAATCAACGCTTTATAAATCTTTCAAGATTTATATCTCATTTAAACCACAACATCCATAATTTTTTGGTGGAGATTCAAATATAAATATTCAAGATTCACATTAAAAGATGTGACTTATAAAACCACATATCGTAAACTGAAATTTTGTTTTCATTGGCGAATTTAGTCGACTCTAGGACCAGATTAAAAGAACATGAATAATTGCATAGCGAATAGGCTAAAGAGTTTAGCCTGGATCCACATATGTAGACCTCCATCTTTTCCCTTTTTATTACAGATACTCAAACATAATTGCAATTTCGATCTTAAAATAATATGTTTCAACTTCTAAAATTCAAAATAATTCATATAGACTAAAACTCTTGCCCGGAAGTGAGAGTGGAGAAGAAATAATTCAGTAATAAAGAATAATATTGCATTAATACTCAATAACAAAGAAGTCCAGAAAGGAAGCATTAATTCGAAAATAGTCATTCATGCACTGGATACTGATCTCACCTTGGAGTTTAAGAATGCTAGTGTTTTAACATCAAACTGCAACATATATCGCCTCCACAGAGTAACACTAGGACCTCTAGTAATAATTGGAAATGAGATGTCTGATTTACTGCTATGAAAAGCTGTATCTCTATCTTGTTGGAACAGTAAGAAATAAAAAAAAAAAACGCATCTGAGATATATAGTCTGTCTCAAAAGTTTAATCACTCTGCAAATCTGGTTTAAAATAATTGAAGAAGAAAATATTTTATGCTAATTTACAATAAATACACGACATTTAATCAAAATGAAAGCCAAATGAAGCCATTTGGGTGGTTAAAATAAAAAAAAATATTTTTACTTAATTTTTTTTCTTGAAGAAATTGTCTGAAAAGTTTAAATACTTTATGCATTTTTTTTTTAGAAACACGGGACTGGCCGTGTGTAATGACGATGTATGACATCATATTGCACTTTTGTAAAAGTATAAAAAGATGGAGAAAATTTTCCCTCTCGTTTTAAAAATGCCGAAGGGTAAAGAATTCACAAAATGTGAGATTTTGAAAGTTTTTAAATTGAAATTGCAAAATAAAACGGCTTTTGAAATTGCAAAAGTTTTAAATCGATCAAAGCGAGGTATGTATCAAATACTCTCCAGGAGTGATAATTTAAAGTGGAAACCAAGATGTGGACGACACCGTATGCCAACTGTTCAGGCTGATCGAAGAATACGGAGATTAGTATCAAGACAGAATATGTCCGATACGGCAAATTAAAAGTAATCTCAGTGTACAGGTGTCCAAAGACACTGTACATAGACGTATTAAAGAGTGTTATTACATAATATTAAAGAAAATGGTGCGCAAACCGTCTCTCAAATTGCATCACAAACTGGTAAGATTGAACTGGGATAAAAATCACATGTCCTAAGGGAACAAATGGCTTACAATTTTATTTAGCGATCAGAAAAAGTGGATTTTCGATGGCTCTGGTGGTTGGAACGTGTATTGGCATGATTTACGAAAGGAACCAAGGCCATTTTTCAGCAGGCAGCAAGGTGGTAAATCTGTTATGGTTTGGGTGCATGTGGATTCAATGATCAAACCTCTCTGGCTTTTCTAAAAGGAAGGCAAGATTTAAAAAAGTATTAAAAAATGTTAAGCCAACATTTGCTTCCATTCGGTGAGATATTTTTTTTTTTTTGGGGGGGGGGGGAGGTCCTGAATGGATTTTTAAACAAGACAATGCTTCAATCCTCATATCACATTCGACAAAACTTTGGCTTTCTGAGAAAAATGTAAAAGTTCTTGACTGACCAGTTTTAATTCCAGACATCAACCTGACTGAGAATGTCTGGGGTATTTTAACCTGCCAGGTTTACGGCAACGGAAAGCAGTATGACGCTACTGAAGAACTCCAAGAGGCCATTCTAAAAGCATGGTACTCTTTGCCACCAGAAACTCTACAAAAACTAATAATTTCGATGGACGCATGTTTATTTGAACTGATCCAGAATCACGGGGGAAATAATTTGTAAGTAAAACTTCAGTAAAAACTATAAATCTGGTTGTTTTTGACATTGTGCATAAACTTTTTAGACAGTTTTTGTTTCAACATTTTTTTAATTATATTTTTTACAATTATGTAATTTATTTTTTCTACTTTTTATATAATTTATTTAAATAATTTAGCGAAATCTGCAAATAAAAAAATGTTATTCTTTCTAGCTTTATATAATTCTTTGTAAATCGACATTTTATGCTTGTGCTTGAACTTTTGAGACAGACCTTAGTAATAAACATAACTTTGTGTTTCAGAAGTTGTTCCATGAGATTCAAACACAGTTTCTTATAGTATTAATTTAGAGATTTAATATTTTATAATTACTAGATGACATATTGTTGCTATGAGGCGACGATATGCAAGCAGAATTTTTTTGGTAGGATGATATAATAAATTAGCGAAATCACCCCTGAATGAGGCTTAAACCGTTCCAGAGGAACGTATGTTTTTTCTAAATGTGTGGCTTTAATTTTAACTCTAAAAGACTAATTCTTTTGCAATTGTTTATCATCCAGATGTTTTTACAGACGAAGTGCTATATTTGCAGCCCGAAGCGTATATTTTAATTTTAATGTATTTTAATGCTCTATTAAAGTTTTTAAATTGAACTCTTGATTATTTATTTTTATGTTTAGAAATTCAGATGTAGATTATTTATGTATTTAAAAGTTAACATTAACATTAAAATTGATACTATTTTGTTATTCGTTTATGTTTAAACTTAAATATGCAACTGAAAATGTTTGCTTGAGAATTCATCGCATCTTAAAAACGATTATCCAGGATTGGAAAGCCTGATGAATGCAACATAAAAGCTATACGGAAAAGTCTCCGAAAATTAGCGACAGCCAAAAAAGTATTGTAATTTGAAACTTTTTTTAAATCTTAGAAAATATATTCTTTTCTGAGGTTTCTAAAGATAAAGAAGTCTTTTCGGAATAATGAGTAACTCAGAAGAAGTTACTGTATATTTTCATATGTGGTTATATTACATTTTATTTTGTTAAGAATTTATTTTTCTATACAGGGTGTTTCGCTACCAGACCGACAAACTTTGAGGGGTAATAGTAGACATGAAGACAAACATGATTAAATGGGAAATCATGGGGCGCAGACATCTTCCGTAGGAGCTAGGGGCCATTACAGTTTAAGGTCCGAAACTTTAAACGATTATAAAAAACGAAAAAAAGGGTGGATTCGTTTGCGGTTTTCGCTAAAATCATTCTTTATATCACGATTTGTTTGTAAAAAAATTTTAAAGGTTACATTAAAAAATTGTCGATAGAGAGCACTTTAGACTTTAGAGTAACAAACAACTACTTTTTACCCTTATTTTGTGCACGGGGTTGAAATTATTCTAAAGTTTAGACCTTAACTTAAATCTTAAGCCCAAAATCGGTAACATTGGGATCGGGTAACTAGTGAAAATTGAACTGTGAACAGAGGAGGGGATTTTGAACGCTCATAAACATATGGCAAACGAATCGATTTTGTTGCGGTTTGCGTGTGGGTCATTCCCTTGATAATTATTTTATTCAAAATGACGTACAGCATTAGTGTCCCCATTTTTTGATAGAAGGCGCTTCCAACACATCTCCAAATTTTCAATGGCATTGCTCCTATATGTTTTACTACCAGACCAAGATACTTCCAGGAAATGTTAGGGATACAAAGACGACTCGAGATCATATTATAATGTAACATCGAAAATGCCTTTTTAACGAGTTAGGGTTAAAAGAAGCAGAAAAAAGCAACTTGATAATTCTACAACACGTTCTGTCGGAACTTCTGTTAAAAGCACATGTCCCTCTTTCGTTGCGCCACTCTATAGCACGATGCGGCTCCTCCACATTTTACCAATGATGTTCGCAGACACCCCAACGTAACATATGGACAGCGGTGGATAGGTAGTGGTTGCCCGGTTTGTTGGCCTGCCAGGTCATCACACCTACTTCATTATATCAATTACTTTTTGTTACCTACCTTTATTTTATTAGTGTATAATTTTTCTGTATTTTTTTTTAAATAAACATTGCTGGGTGGGGCTAGTTGAGCTCAAACCAATTAGTAGGTTCCTCTACCTGGCTCAATCTGAATCTGAAGCTATATGGACTTCTTCTGCTGGGGTCAAATGAAAAGTTGAATGTATGAGACTCCCGTACCGTCAGTGGAAGACCTCTCAGCTCGAATTTCTGTAGCTGCCAGAAAGCTATCCGAGATGCCAGGAATCTTTCAAAGCGTGAGGAATTGCATGCATCGATGCTGTCAAGCATTCCCGACTACTTCTGGTCGTAATTTCGGATACCTTTTGCAGTAAAACCCTTAACTAAATTGTTTTCTACCACATTAACGTGTTGCTATTTAACTACCTGTTTCTGTTGCTTTTTTCTCTGCTTCTTTTAACCACAACTCGCTAAAAAGGCATTTTCAATGTTACATTCCTATGTGATTCCGAGTCGCTTTGCATCCCTAACACTTCCTGTAAATATGTAGGTCTTCTAGTAAAACACCCAGGAGTAATGCCGTTGAAATGTCGGAGATGTGTCGGAAGCGCCCTCTATTAAAAAATGGAGACTCAAGAGCTGTTAGTCATTTTGAATAAAATAATTACCAAGGGAATGAATAATGATTTGAATAATGTTTATGAATGTTTAAGTTAAAGTCTAAACTTTCAAATAATTTCAACCCGATTGCACAAAATAAGGGTAAAAAGTAGTTGTTCGTTACTCTAAAATCTAAAGCGCCCTCTATCAAAAATTTTTGAACGTAACCTTTAAAAAAGTTTTACAAACAAATCGTGATATAAAGAATGATTTTAGCGAAAACTGCAAACGAATCCACCCTTTTTTCCGTTTTTTATAATCGTTTGAAGTTTTGGACCTTAAACTTTAATGGTCCCTGGCTCCTACGGAAGACGTTTGCGCCCCATGGTTTTCCATTTAATAATGTTTGTCTTCATGTCTATTATCACCCCTCAAAGTTTGTCGGTCTGGTAGCGAAACACCCTGTAGTGTTATTCCTATTTAATGTTTGTATTAGTATCCTGATATAACTCCTATAAATGGTTTTTAAATCGATAATGTTATTCAAACAGGCGAATGTTCGATTTTTGAAATACGATTAAACTGCAGTAGGATAATTTATAATGACAGCTGTCCATATGACACCTTTGTAAGTACTGCATTTATTTTTATATCTAATAGAACTATTAATGTAACATTAATATAATCTTCATACTGTCTCTTTCTAAATAAGATAAAAAGTATTATAAAAAATCGTGTTATTCATTGAAATGTTCTCTACTTGTTTATCAACTTCTTAAGGCCCTACACTAGTCACGCAAAGACAATCGCAAACTAACATTAAAACTATAACTGCGTTCTTTTCATATTTCTGGTTTGTATTTCATAAGTTTCAACTTTTTTTGCATAGGATAGATGAGGCCAATCTCTAATCAGTTAACTTTTTTTTTCGACTTCAGATTTTTCTTATAAAACCGTTTTCACTTTCGGAACAGGTTTCGAAAATGAAAGAAATCGGATGGAAAAGAAAACTGAAAAGGAAAAAAAATCGGATGGAAAAGAAAACCGAAATAAAAGAAACCTTTACTCAAATGGAAAAAATCCTCTTAACAAAACTGAAATTGAAATGAAAAAAAGTTACCGTTTCCATATTAAATTCAGTAGAATACTATGCGAAAATTTTTTAAATATTGAAATACAATTGAGACACTTGAAAGGATCGTTGCAATTCATTTAACATTAGTTTGCCAATGTCTTCGCATGGCTAGTGTAAAGTCTTAAGTAGTTGCTTTTCCAAGCGGCAGTAACAGTTCAACGAGAAACACATTAAGCATGTTGAGAAACATTTGCACCTAATATGTTAAAAAAGATTTTTTGCAATTGTTTTAAATAACTCTTTGAAATAGTTTTAACCTTTTATGAGCAGACTGAACTTTAAAACGTTATTAAAATAGAAAAAAAAAGGCTCGTTATAAAATTTATTTAACACATCGCATGGCAGTAATATAATTTAGGAGGAGCTTTTCATTATTAAAAAATTTGAGCTGAATTGAACCAAATCTTGATGAGGGAATAGCTGCAATGATAAGATGGTGCAATCTTGTTTCAGCCTTTATTGCTTTTTCTCAATTGGAGCTCAAATTGATTGAACGAGATTTCATCTTTTTATTGATGTATCTATTGTAGCACCAAAATTTTAAAAAGTGTATATGCTTTAACTTATCACGTTCCAAAACTCGTTGTAAAAAGCAAAAATATTTTTAAATAGATAACATCGTTTAACAGTTCTGAGAAATTGCTATATTTATATGTAAAGCCGGTATATTCGTACACTTTCTAATTCAATAAAATAGTAAAAATAATATTACAAGCATGATTTCAGCATACTTGTAAGTATTCCACAAACACTAGAAATTCCGATTTAGCTTATTAAGTTTTACAGAGTTTAGTTTATTAATTTTCTAAAATGTATTTAACAGTCTACACTAGTCGTTCAAAAAGACTCGAATGATAATGCTAAGTCTAATATTTTCACATGAATTTTTTGATAGGATATCTGAGATCGATCTACAACCGGGCTAGTTTTTACTTTTCCGATTTTGGTTTTGGATATTTTTTTTAATTACTTTAACTTTCGGAACCGGTTGAAACCGGTTCTGAAATTGAAACGATTATAATATAAATAATAAAAAATCAAATTCGAAAAAGTGAAAACTAGTCCGGTCGCAGATCGTCCTCAGCTATCCTATGCAAAGAAAATCCTGTAAAACTATCGCCCCCATAGATTTAACATTATCATTCGGGTTTTTTTGAGTGAGTCGAGTAGCCTCTTAAGACGGTTCTGAAGTTCACTATTCAACAAATACGAAATTTTCTGACACATTTACTGATTAATTTTTAAAAGTAAAGGTAGAAAATTGGCAGAGACTATAGAATCAATTTGGAATCGAAAGGCATCGTCCATTTTTGATAAATAAATTATTTATCAAATTATAAGCGATTTTGGATCACGTTACGATCGGGTTTTCTACCTTCGCTAACTGGTATTTTCCCTTTCGCCCGTAAATTCGGCTCAAAACATGAAATTTGACAGTATTTTCTGAAAGATTCCTTGCTTTTAATAAAATATGGACAATAGCTTTCGAATATATAGTTTTTGAATAATAACGCCTGCTAATTCCATGCGTTTCCGAACAAAAACAAATTGAAACCTGTGTCATGAAGTTGCCTTTTTCGATTTGAGAACCGCCTTAATGACTCAGCAGATTTTCTAATGTAATTTCAAAAATTCAGGAAAAATGCGTTTGAAGATGAATTTTTCCTCTATTCATAACTTGGAACATAAAGAGTTAAACTGCACGTAGAGTTAAACAACTAATCAAAAACACCGATGGAACATTCAGTCTTTGAATCAAAGAGAAGGCAGTTCCTTTCCTGCTCCTCCGACGAAACTGGAATATACTGATTTATAACGACAACTTAACCTCTCTCTCTATCTTTAGATAACCCTTTTGTAAGTGCTGCATTTTTTCTGCTAAATAGATCTATTTTGGCAGTTAAATTGTTACTGAAACGCTTCTTTCTGCAAAAGCAGTATATAGAAGACCTTATTACCTCCCACCCACGGAGACCTGACCTCTTGCAACACCCTGTCGAAGGAAAAACGACAAGACAGAAAAGAGCTACGATTTGGTGCCCAGCCCATTCTATTCTTTTCAGATAAAATAAACGTCATTCTCATCCCATTTTTTATGAGAACTTTCTCCAGTAAGTAATATTTAAGCACAAAAAGCTATTACTTAGATTATTAAATTTGAATTGCATAAGAATGAGCTGTTTTTTACTATTGTATGTTGAATCACCTTTCATTTTAAAGCATAATTAACATGTAAACATTATTTGTTTCCATATGAATTTTTATAAACCACAATTAATTAGGTGATTAAATTTTAGTTTCGTAAAAATGGACAATGTTATTAACTGTTATGTGATAAATGAGTATAGAGTAATGTATCGTATCGGGTTACATTATATATATCGGGTTGTATCGCATCGGGTTCATTTTTACCCAAACACGATAAGACCCACGATTTGGCTCTATCGTGTCCAGATGATGTTATTATATTTTAGTACGGGGCGGGTAGGGTTGATTTTAAATATTTCTGGTTTGGATAAGTATTGGGTTAAATTTTGATTATTTGGCGTCGGGTTCGACTTCACTCAACTTCGTGGTCAGGTTTCCATATTTGGGCTTCGAGTTGGATGTTGGTTTGATTTTACAAAATTTTCGAGTTGGAGAACTTCAAATGAGCATTCGTTTTAAATACGTAAGCCTTTTAACGAACTATATCTGATTATAATGAACGAATAACGCAAACTGGAGATAAAATTATTTTCTTCAGAGGGAAATGTGTTCCTTATTTAATTTTTTATACTAATTTCGGGAAATCACGTACAGTTTCGGTAAAAATCTAGATTTTCTACCGAGTTAATATATCATAAATTCCGTCATAAAGGCATTAGTGTTTCCTATGTATAAGATATAAATGTAGTTCTAAAGGCATCAGACGCAAATAAAGATAGTAGACTTACTGTTAATTATTCAACGGAAGTGGTACACAAAGAAGAGAAAAAAACACAGAAATACTAGAATAGGGAAAAGGAAGATACTTCTTTATACAGAAGGAAGGACTATTTTGATCGAGTTTGATTTCCTTCCGAACCGAGTACAAAGTAACTTTTCTCTTGCAGCATTGGATTGGATGGAACGTGTCTTACTTAAAGCTGTACTCGTTAAAAGTTTTTACACACAAGAGCACAAGACCACGAGGATAAGAATGAAGGAAGAATAAGAATGAGTAGGTTATGTTTTAGGTTTACTCGTTCACTTACGAGCGAAGTATTTTTCGCCAAGTTACGTGAAAACAGTGCCGAGAGCAACAACCAATCAGAGTGCGAGCTTGGGCTTGGAACGACGAAGGTGCTCGGAAAAAAAATTTTCAAGTAACACACACAAATTAACCGTTTTCTATAAAAGCGTTGGAATGATGCTGCAGCAATTGTTAAAAATTTGACCCATTTGCTACAGCATCACTCCACTGCTTTTATATAAAGCGGTTACTTTACTGTGATATGGAGCATTCTCATTGGTCATAAAAGAGATATTCTATAAAAGCTGTGGAGTGACGCTGCAACAAATGGGTCAAATTTTTAACAGTGTAACATTTAAGTAAGACCCCTTGACTCACTTAAATGTTGACTCGCTTAAATGCTGCTCCCTTAAAAGCTGTGTAATGACGATGCCGCAAAATAGTCAAATTTTTAATGGTGTTTAATTAAAATTTTTTATTTAAGAAAAGCGAAGGTGCGTTTTAAATACAATATTGTTAGAATTTTTATATTCGTATTGCTTTATTTATTTATTTATTTTTTACAGCCGTGAATGACTTCATTGTCACATACGGAATCACGATTGTTTACTCTTTATTGTTGACATTTGTTTTCGATTTTATAAAGTATTTTCTTTTAAGTATTAGCTAATGGTATAAAATAGTTAATTTACAAATGTTTTAAAATAGCATTGTTAGTGCATGTTTTGCATTATTAATGCATGTTAATTTGCATGTTTTTTGTGAAATAATTACTGTAACTTTGTGAGTGAAATTCATTACCTGCATATTCTATGCCATTATTTTACCCATTGAATTAATAATTTGGCTACCCTCTCGTATTCGTCTGGAAATGGCCAAAATGGGAAAAAATTTTATACATTTTGGATATTTTTATTATTTTTTTCCCAGTATTTTAAAATATTTTTTGGCTGGAGTTTAACAATGTATTCTTTTATAATTGATTTTTTTTTTTATTTTTTCCTCATGTTCAATCTTTGTATTTTTCAAAATTGTTTAAGCCTAAAGTGGCTATGATTGACGAAGGTTGTTGTAATGTTTTATCATCCTTTTAAAAATGGAAACACGTCATTTTGACGGGCTATCTTCTAGTAAAAAATAGTTGCCAAAATGGATGAGGCCAAAATCATAGTTCCGTGCAATAACCTAGTTTAAGGTAAAATAAGAGAATCTATCGAAATCATTGCACGAGAAAATAAACCATGTAATGATAATTTATGCTACAATATTCCAAAAATATGGCATAACATCATAAAATCTTAAAATTTTTATTTCGTTACAATAATTTAATTTTTACTCACGTGTAAGTGGCAACATTTTTAAACTTTTAATTCATTTCGATTTTAATTTATTAGAAATATTATCTCTCGATCAAGATGTAAACTTAGTCCTTCCATTATCATATTTTCCTGGAGACGCCCGCAGAAGACGGCGCGAAATGTTGATATTTTCATATTATTTTAATTGTACAAGTGTATATTAAAATTCTTGTTTTGTGCACCACTGAGCAATGTGTTGTAATTTAATAAATACATTCTTATTAGAAAAAATATGTGTTTGTTACTCCAAAGTCTAAAGCGCCGTCTATCGGCGTTTTTTGAAATTTTTCATTGTAATTTATTTTCAAGATAATACTGACATAAAGAAAAGTTTTAGTGAAAACCACAAATCCATCGACCAATTTTTCGTTTTTTATGATTATTTGAAATTTTGGTACCCTAAACTTTAATGGCAGCTATGTCCTTCGGAAAACGTTTGGGACCCTTGGTTTCCTATTTAATATTGTTTGTCTTCATGTGTTATATAACCCCTCTTTTTTGTAAAAACAATTTAGAATCACCCTGTATATATATATATATATATATATATATATATATATATATATATGACATTTTGAGATAGGAGCCAGTAAAATCTTTGCAAGTTTCCCCATATTACGTCCCAGGAGTCGTGGGGAGATAAAAATTTAGTAAAATAATAAACGCAGAAGCTTCACCAAATTACACAGTTTCTCCTCCGAAATAGTTTATTAAAGTCATTCAGCAAGAGCGGAAAATGCCCGTAGTGACATTCCATCTTAAAAACATAATTGCCGCAAATCGTCTAAAACCGAATCATCGAAAGAAAAAAAGAATATTCCATCATCTCTCGGCTTCCACACTTAAATCAAATACTAAAAGCTTCTAGAACATTCTATAATCTTTAAACATGATTTTCTTATGTAAACAGAATTTTATGTCTAGCGTCGAGATTAGCATTAGCGTTCTCGAATCTTTTTCGGAGGATAATTTTTATTTTAAAAGATTATTATTTAATTAATTTATAATAAATCAAAATTTGAATATCCTACAGACGATTAATTTTTAAAAAAAATATTGATACGCAATAAATATCAAACGTGAAGAAAAAAAGAAAAATAATTAAAAATGATATTTTTGAAAGGTATGGTTTTGGAATAAATTTAATAAGTCTCTGTTAAAAAAGAGTTGATAAAAACAGGGAAAAAATTAGTTTTATTTGGAATTTTAAGAAATAAAGTTTAAGAATATTTTTAAAATAAAGCCCTATTTTAAATTCACGCATATTGGAATAAATGTTTTTTAAGGCAAATTAAGAATTTATACCATTTTTAGAAAGATTAATAGATTAGATCTAGTAACAGGATTTTAATTTAATAACTTGAAATAAGTATGGAATATTGTCAAAAGAAAATTAATATAATATAAGGTTAATTTTGGAGAAAAAAATCAAATTTGTAATATATATATATATATATATTTAAAGGAAAAAATGGATTAAATTCCGGTGGGATAAATGGATATTCTCCGGTTAAAAGTGGAATATGCCTTCAAGATGTTTTTTCTAGAGTAATTTTTGTATTTAGCTATTAGAATTATCGTTAAGTAAAACTTTTTTTTTTTTGAGATTTTCAAAAAAAAAAAAAAAAAAAATTATTACCACAATTTTATTTTCACTTAAGTAATTTTTCAAAAATTCAAAATATGTTAGCCATAAAATTTATGTCATCAACAAATTAATGCAAACATAATCTAAACAATAAAATCTAAAATGTAAAACACATTATATTTTTATTTATTTGATTCGCTTATGAGTAATTTATAACAAAAAATGTTATATGTGTCATAGAAATGTCTAAATGTGTTATAGGATCTGGATGTCAAGGAAATAAAATAAAGTAATAAATCTTGAACTGCTGTGACAATAATTGCTGCATAGATACTGTGAGAAGTCTCAGAGTTAGTTTGAACAAAAGATGAATAAACGGCTCGATTAACTCATTAAGGTTATACACTAACTTTATGTACAGGAAAATTCTTATTACAAAACGTCTATTTTTCAATAATACCTATCGCTAAACCGAAAAGGTACATAGAAAAAATTGGAAAAAAGCAATGGTCCGTGAAACCTCTAACAGTAGTGATGGGTAAAAATTATACATAATGTGGCACTGTTCACTGTTCTTTTTTTTAACCAGCAATATTTTAGAGAAAAATGTGTAGCAGGTTTCGGCAACAATAGCAATACAAACGCCTTTCGAGGTAAATTGCAGCGAAAATATTGAAGTAGATTTTTATTTGAAAAATAATCGTGTTAAAGATTATATATATATATATACATGCATATATATATATATATATATATATATATATATATATATATATATATATATATATATATTTAAGGAGAATTAAGTGGAGAAAAAACGGAGGATTAAGAGGGATCCTTGCAGTGGTCTATTAACCTTTAACTAATTTCAGCGGCCTCACAGACCACTGTTTTTATTTATTTATTTATTTATTAGTTTAACTTGTAAGTTTCAGTTTAACTACAAACACTACCGAAATTTTGCTTTATTTGCAACTTTAGTATTATCACTAGAGACTTTTAAGTAGGTGAACGTTAAATATAATAGCCTTGTGCAAAAATTTTAGTACAAAAACAGCGTCCTATGAGTTAACCGCACCCTTTATTCATCTTTCAATCTGCGGTCTCACAGATCGCTTCACACAAGTTACGTGACAATTCGTTACATTACGTTAAAAAGGTTAAAGAGAAATTAACCTGTCTAGAAAATAAGTTTCTGTTATTCACAAAATTTAGACTTTCAGAGTAAAAGAGTATGTAACAAACAGAATTCTTATTTTAACAATATTGATGCATTCCATATACAGAGCTCCCAAATGGTCCGCGAACTGAACATCAGTATTTTTTAACAGAAAATTTCATGATACGTTTGCGCTAGAATCAACTTCCAAATGTGGATTTTTGACAATTTGCAAAAAAAAAAAATCTAAAAAGAAAATTTCTCTAAGAAAATTCTGATGTTCAGTTCGCGGACCATTAGGGAGCCCTGCATATACCATATTAAAATCTTGTTACTTACTTAACTTCCTAAACTTCAATTAAACACGTTAATCATCACAAAATATGATAAAGTGGCTTTTTTATAACACATTTAAACAAGTTGTTTTCACATTTTATCTACTCAATTCACAACTCTTAATTGTGGAAATATGTTTATTATTTTTAGACAAAGAATAAATGTTATGCATTTTTTATTGAAAAACTAAAGATTTTATTGTGCACTAGGTTATTTTTCTAAATGCACGATACATTGTCTTCAATAGAAATGTTCATGGCACACTTATTTGAGAGAAATGATGCCGCGAGACATATTTCTGCCGTGCATATTTGTATGCTAAAACGGTCAATATATTAAAATGAAAATAAAACTTCATTAAATGAAATTTTGATTTTCTAAGAAAAAAAAAGACTCTTAAAGAATATTTTTTTAAAAATAAAATCATAGTTTTTAAATCAAAATTACACCTGTTATTTGAAAAATGAAGTAGTTTGCTTATAATTAGAAATAAACGCTTAAATAAAAGTTGAAAGTACTGTAACAACATTTTTAAAAAAAGTTAAAGCAACAGTAAAATATATTTGATTGGCAAAGAAATAAACATTAAAATTCACCTTAGAGTAGACGTTTTATATTGAGGGGGGGGGGGAGGGGCAATGCCTTTTATTTGCAGCTAAAATATTTTCATTGTAAAATCGGTTACATAGCAAAATGATACTGAAATATTTCTAGTTTAATACGGGTTTTAAAAATAATGATATTAGTTTATTTCTATTTATAATTGAACACACACTAACATTGTTAAATAACATTTTAAGATATCACTAACATTTTAAGATATTGTCATTTTAATGGGATAACACTCTAAATAATGTGTCATTTGGTGACATAAAGAGTTACAAATTTTGCTTATAAAAATAGTTCATTTTAAAAGAAGATTTTCCAACTTCAGTAATATACACTATATTGCCATTGATTATGAGACACTTGCGATTTTAGACATTTTACTAAATATGTAGAAAAATAAATGAGGAATCATCACGAAACTCTTAGTGTATAAATATAATAGTATACGTCATACACCTCGGTGAAGATTTTTTACCGAAACTCCATAGGGGACCGTCAACAAATTAAAAAAGAATGAATATCTTTTGAATAACCCTGTCAAAACTAATGTAGCAAAAGCGCTCAAACTCTAGATTATGATTGAACGCCTTATTGTAATACACTGTGTTCATTTTTATGCAAATAGCATGCATACTCGCAGAGTAATTAAGGTTTTTATAAAAATGGTCACAAATTTTTCCAAGTTTTTTTCCTTATAATTTTCAGAGTTCTTAATATAAAATAATATTTTTTTCAGAAAATATGACAAACAACATTGCACACAGTACCCTGCAATCAGAATTAAAAAATAATAAAAATTGTATGAAAAATGAGTAGGTTTACTAAATAATTTTTTACTGCGCATGCGTCAATAATATCAAAATTTCATTTGCATATTATGTTAGCTAAATGTATAGAGCAACTTTTGTAAAAGTCTCAAAATTATGGCTTGAAAATTCTGAAAGTAATCGTCTATAGAAAAAGGACAAAATCCGTTGTTTCCAAAATGAAGCAAAAAAATGAGGGATTTTATCCAAAAGTAGTCGTAACATCCCGTATTGTGTACTCTATATTGACACTAATCAATGAATATATGGATACAACCCCTCTTGTATTTGCTTCATTTTGAGAATAACGGATTTTCAACTTATTCAATTGACGATTATTTTCAGAATTTTCAAGTTATGATTTTGTGACTTTCACAAAAGTTGCTCTATACATTTAGCTAACATAATATGCAAATGAAATTTTGATATCGTTGACGCATGCCCAGTAAAAAATTATTTAGTAAACCAACTCATTTTGTATACAATTTTCATTATTTTTTAATTCTGATTACAGGGTACTATGTGCAATGTTGTTTGTCATATTTTCTGAAAAAAATATTATTTTATATTAAGAACTCTGAAAATTATAAGGAAAAAACTTGGAAAAATTTGTGACCATTTTTATAAAAACCTTAATTCCTCTGCGAGTATGCATGCTATTTGCATAAAAATGAACACAATAAGGCATTCAATCATAATCTAGAGTTTGAGCGCTTTTGCTACATTAGTTTTGACAGGGTTATTCAAAAGATATTCATTCTTTTTTAATTTGTTGACGGTCCCCTATGGAGTTTCGGTAAAAAATCTTCACGGAGGTGTATGGCTATTATATTTATACACTAAAAGTTTCGAGATGATTCCTCATGTATTTTTCTAGATATTTAGTAAAATGTCTAAAATCGCAAGTGTCCCATAATCAATGGCAATATAGTGTATCAAACATAAGGGAAATTCTTAATATATATCCGAAGTATTTTAAAGAATATAAAATCGTTGTATATGTAGGAAGCTAATGGAATTTACATTTCCATCTGGTAAACGCGCAATAATGTATAAGAAAAACGGATAATTTATAACGAAAAAAAAAAACTGAAAATAATCTAGATGCTCAGATTTAAAAAAAAAAAAAAAAAAAAAAAAATGGTTGCAGGAAAATCATCGCTGCATGCAACAAGGAGTTGAATCGCAGTTGGAAGATCATCCACCTCTAAGACGAACTGGCTGTTTTTATTCCTACTTAATTTACATTGACTGAGTGGGATCAATTCGCAGGGAGCCGTCGGGATATCCAGCCGTGATGTAACCTCTTACGTTTTCTATTCTATTCGAGTCAAACCAGGAAGAACTGCAGTATCGTTTCCGAAATGCTTTCGGAAACATGTTGATGTTCAAGGTCTCTAACCTGTTTATTGATTGGAAGCTTTATGTAAAATTATCCGTGGCGAAGATCTTCAAAGATTTATTTCAAAGATAAGGAATACCAAAATCTGAGATAAAGAAGTAATTGGATATTACCACCATCTTCAAATTATGATATTCATTCACATATTTTACTATTTTAAATTATTTACCAAATTATACTAAAACTTACAGACCTTCGAAAAATGAATTTATACGAATAAACAATATAAGTTCCACGTCATTTAATTATCATATATTTTCACAACCTTTCTGTTATTTTCACATTGAAGTTACCTTCGCAAACAAATGATGAGATAGGAATCATTAGCTAAAAATAAAGATTAAAAAATTTTTAACATAGAAGCTTGTTTTTCTTTATCACTGTCAAAACTATATTACTGTTTTTCTTAAAATATTTAAAATAGAAGATTTAAAATTTCTTTAAGTTAAACGGCTGTTTATTAGACCATTAAAATGAATGCAAATTATTTTATATATATTTAAAATTCCACACTAGTTTCTGTGCTACTTTAATTAGTAAGTTCGCTATTCTAGTTATTTAATTGTTTCCATGAAAAAAGGGTCACATTTAACGCCAAATAAAGTATTTTCCTTTACTTTTGACGATTGTATTATAAGCTTGAAATAAACAGCCATAGTTAATAATGGAACACTTTTTTGAATAGCGACACTTTGTCCAATAAATCACCTTATATTATTTTGCAGTAATTCTCAAATTTAACGTATACACTATATTGCCATTGAATATGGGACACTTGCGATTTTAGACATTTTACTAAATATCTAGAAAAATGCATTAGGAATCATCTCAAAACTCTTCGTGTATAAATATAATAGTATACGTCATACATCTCCGTGAAAAGTTTTTACCGAAACTCCATAGGGGACCGTCAACATATTAAAAAATAATGAATATCTTTTGAATAACCCTGTCAAAACTAATGTAGCAAAAGCGCTCAAACTCTAGATTATGATTGAATGCCTTATTGTAATACACTGTTTTCATTTTTATGAAAATAGCATGCATACTCGCAGAGTAATTAAGGTTTTTATAAAAATGGCCCCAAATTTTTCTAAGTTTTTCCCTTATAATTTTCAGAGTTCTTAATATAAAATAATACATTTTTCAGAAAATATGACAAACAACATTGCACACAGTACCCTGTAATCAGAATTAAAAAATAATAAAAATTGTATGAAAAATGAGTAGGTTTACTAAATAATTTTTTACTGCGCATGCGTCAAAGATATCAAAATTTCATTTGCATATTATGTTAGCTAAATGTATAGAGCAACTTTTGTAAAAGTCTCAAAATTATAGCTGGAAAATTCTGAAAGTAATCGTCTATAGAAAAAGGACAAAATCCGTTGTTTCCAAAATGAAGCAAAAAAATGAGGGATTTTATCCAAAAGTAGTCGTAACATCCCGTATTGTGTATTCTATATTGACACTAATCAATGAATATATGGATACAACCCCTCTTGTTTTTGCTTCGATTTGAGAATAACGGATTTTCAACTTATTCAATTGACGATTATTTTCAGAATTTTCAAGTTATGATTTTGTGACTTTCACAAAAGTTGCTCTATACATTTAGCTAACATAATATGCAAATGAAATTTTGATATCGTTGACGCAGTAAAAAATTATTTAGTATACCAACTCATTTTGTATACAATTTTCATTATTTTTTAATTCTGATTACAGGGTACTGTGTGCAATGTTGTTTGTCATATTTTCTGAAAAAAATATTATTTTATATTAAGAACTCTGAAAATTATAAGGAAAAAAACTTGGAAAAATTTGTGACCATTTTTATAAAAACCTTAATTACTCTGCGAGTATGCATGCTATTTGCATAAAAATGAACACAGTGTATTACAATAAAGCATTCAATCATAATCTAGAGTTTGAGCGCTTTTGCTACATTAGTTTTGACAGGGTTATTCAAAAGATATTCATTCTTTTTTAATTTGTTGACGGTCCCCTATGGAGTTTCGGTAAAAAATCTTCACGGAGATGTAAGACGTATACTATTATATTTATACACTAAGAGGTTCGAGATGATTCCTAATGTATTTTTCTAGATATTTAGTAAAATGTCTAAAATCGCAAGTGTCCCATAATCAATGGCAATATAGTGTATTAGCTGAATAGAAAATAATGTAGTTTTTGACAAAGCTATTCTTTCGCCAGCTGTCTAATGATAAAATTATGTTTAATTAATATTATGAAAGAAACTAAATGATAAAAGTAATTTTCTTACATGTAAATATTAAACTTTAATTTAGAATATAAATGTAACCATTTTTTTAATCTACCTAATGTGAATTGTTGAAATATTTAGTTTATGACAAAACTCTTCTTTTTTCAGAAATAGAAACCAAACACAATCTATTTCTGAAGATTGTTTTGAAAAAAAAAAAAGAAAATAAATAAATAAATAAATAAAATAAACATTTTTTTACATTTGTTGCCACAACTTTTAACATCTTACTTCGTAATTTACGGCACATATAAATCTCTGATAAAAAATAAGTATATTCTAAAAATAGAACACCGAGTATAGACCATTTTCTGTTTCCCCGTAAGATGTTGAATGTTTGTTTCAATAATATTATTGATTGTATTCTTTTTGCACTATATTTCCGTGTAAATGTTAGATTTATAATGCATTAAGAGAGAGTGTGAACCCTTTGATTACGCTGCGACAGGCCATAAGAGCTTCTCTAATCTTTCAATAAAAAGCGATGATTTTTTTAAAAAATGGAGTAATAAAGTGCAAACTTGGAGGGAAAATATTTCAGATCCTTTGCTCCAGCGTCGACAGCGTCTGCTGTAGGTTTCGCTGAATTCGTAAGCCTTTCTATTTAGAGTCGAACATATCATTGTAAAAAAAGCAAATACTCCAGTTTATCTGCGGCTGGCCAAAAAAAGCGTAGGTGTATAGGGAAAACGATGCTTTGTTTACTTATCTACACCCACTACATATGTTAATGAGTCCACACACGGTCTATCCTTATAAAAAGGGAACAACTAAAATTAGTTGAGACAGCAAGATTTGAGAACCAGGAACAAAGTTTTGTTTGACAACTAAAAATTATAACACGAGACAGGCTATTGCATAGGAAACATTTATTAAACCAGAAGACACCATGATACAGAAGGTTTCTTTCAAAACGGAAGCTCGTTACCGCACTTGCGAATTGCTTTTATTATGTACATTCAAAAATTCCGATATTCAGATTTGTATACAAAATAAGTGATCAAATACATTACAAGTAAAAGTAAAGAACTTTTTGTCACATATAATATTTGTTAAAATAGATATTATTTTAATAAAAATTTATCAGTAATAGTTTAGTATACAGGGTGAGTCATAAATATCGAAACAATAGGCTATCTCCTTAAATATTGCCCCTAGACCCATACATTCAATTGCAAAAATTCCTAAAAAAGGTGACATTTTTGATAAATTGCTACTCCATGGGGGGGGGGGGGGCTATTCGAAAAAATAAGAAAATTAATTTTTTATACGGCCCCCATAGGATAAAAATTCCAGTTAGTAAAACTTTCCTTATCTTGTCGTCCTGAATAACACACAAAAAGTTGCATCTTCATATCCTCAAAAGCCGCAGAGTTATAGCAGTGTAAGTAATTTATCAGCTTTTAAGGGATTAAACACAAACTGAAATGTGCTCAATTAAAAAAAAACAATGTTACTTTAACAATTCTAGGAAATGTGTAACAAATCTATTTTTTAAATTAGAATTTTGATTTTTTTTTTTTTTTTTTTTTTTTTGTAATGGTTAGCTATATAATTTTTAAGAAAAACACATCCTAAAATTTCTCATACAATTTATAAAAATTTCATATGGTTAGTACTAGCTTAAATGAGATTAATTAAAAATCGTTATAATTCGAAACATTATTTATCGGATTTCAATTTCTTTCCATTTAATTAAAAATGGAAATCTGATTTTAGTTTTGTCCCAGGGTTTTTGTTTTTCAATATTAATTTTAAACTATTAAAAATATTTATTGAAAAAAATAGTATAACTTTAAAAAATCCTATTTTCAAAAGTAAATATTTTTTCAAATTTACCGAAACAAAACTAATGTAAAATAATAAAAAATGACATGTTTCAAGTTCTTTTTTCTTTAACAATTCTTAACTTTAATGATTTAAAGACAAGAAATAGTGGGGAAAAAAATTCATTATGCAGAAAAACGAATTGTACTGTTTAAATCAGGCGTGTCAAACACGTGGCCTGCGGGCCACGCTTGGCCCTCCAGTAATTGCTTTCTGGAGGCCAAGCCTTTGCCATTTTCCTTTGTTTAACTCAGTTCTTGTTTAATAAGGAAAATACATTTTGAACGAACACACTTGCAGATGTTGCAAGCTTGCCATGTTGTAGAATTAGGGCCTATATCCCTCGTGTAGATAATCGGCCGTCATAAATGATACCAACACACTAAGTGGGGAATGTGTGTATTCAAAATATTTAGCACTATTACTGAATATTAATTTTCGGAATAAATAAAAAACTGAATAATAATCTTTAATTTAATAACAGAAATTCCGTGATTAAATAAAGAGAAGATTACTAGTAAAAAATATTCTTTTGTACAGAATATTTCCCATTTTTATTTTTACAGAATTAAAAGGACATGGAGGTAATAAAATTTATATAATTTTTCATAATAAACAATTTAATTTTTTTTCTGGTGTGTGTTATAATTTTTATCGATAAGTATCTTTAAAGTTTTGCAGGGTTTTGTTTTTGTTATTTTTAAACAATGTTGCATTTTTAATGTACAGATTTTTCTGCAATTATTTTAAAAAAGGAAAAAAAAAACTAGTTGGATGTGCCAATCCGAAAACTTTCTTCTATCTCATGTGTACATTTTAATATTTCAATAAGTCATTACGCATGTTAATGCGTTAATGTTATTAGTTGAATAGCCAACTATGATTTTGATCTTAAATAATTTCTGCTTCAGTCAATTAATCGGAGAAAAAACGAGTTTCCGTCTCAGCACGAGCCCATGAACAATAGAATGAACGGCAGATTTTTTTTTTTTTCAAAATCAAAGAGGATCTACTCGTCATATCCAGAAATAATCGTACACATAAAATTTGTTGAAATAATGTTGCTGTTTAAAATGTGGCCGCGGCTTCGTATAAAATGCTTAATTTGGTCCGCGATGGTAATCGTGTTTGACACGCCTGGTTTAAATGTTCGTCAGTTATTTAAAAGAATGCGTTTTCTAAAATGCAGATTAAGGTTTTTTTTTTTTAATTTAGCTCTCACAACTTTACGGGTTTTTATCGCGCTGGAGAGGTTGTTAAAAAAATTGTATTCTGCGCCCATGGATTAAAGATTTAAAAATATAAGTGAAACATTTACATATAAATATAGATTCACTGATAAAATAAATATATCACAGCCTTTGACACTTCTTTAATAATAAAAAGTATAAATATAAAAAACGAAAAGCTATATTAATTATTTTTGGTCAGAACTCCTCCATACGAAACTATTTTTAACCACACCGAAGTAAAAAACTAAGTAGAAAATCACGGCTGAGCTGGGCTATGATTTAAACTTTTTTCCAGGCCAGTCTGGGTTATGATTGTAATAGTTTTCCAGGCCGGGCCGAATTTTTTTATCTATGGGTCGGTTTGGGACCGGACCTAGATATTTCGATCTATACAGACCTCCAGTGCAGACTACCAACATATTTTGGAAACAAGTTTAGATTTAATTCAATACGCGGCTTTATTATGTCCAAATAAGAGGCACGATCTTAAATCGACATTTAATAATGGACCATTTGTGGACGATCCCTCATTTGCTTTCAAAATCAGTCAAAAATTCCTCATTTGCTGGCATGGTTAAGTGGTGTAAGTCACGGATTTTGGACATTGATATCTCTGTCAGGTTTTTAGATATGGAGATGAAATTTTTTTTTTGTTCAATTTAGGAATGCATAAGGAATAATTTTCTAATTGGGTATTTTTCCCTACGGGGACCGTATAAAAATTTAATTTTGGTATTTTTTTTAAATAGACCCTCCATGGAGTTGCAACTTATCTTATCAGAAATTTCACCTTTTTTTTTTATCAATTTTTGCAACTGGAAGTATGGGTCTAGGGGCAATATTTAAGGAGATAGCCTATTGTTTCGATATTTATGACTCACTTTGTCTAATAAATGTATGTTTGTACCAGTAAAACCCAGAGTAAAATGATAAACAATCAGAAAAAAATTACTTCGTTAAAATCTTTTACCTCAAATGATGTATAAAGGTCTGTTTAGTCCACTTTTAAAAGCAAGTGGCAATTGTATTCTCTAGAGGCGTCTCTCTCGACCTTATACAGAAAGTAGAAATAACATGAACTTCTGTATTTTGAAGCTATCGTATATGTTGTGAAGCTATCATTTTGGCTATATTAGATCCAGAAACTGCTAACAAAGAAGACAATTATTTTGCACAATCGACAATTATTTAGACTATCGTGACATCATGGAGATACACACTGAAGGAAAAGCACTGTGGAATAAAATTTAATATATTTTCATGAACGTTTGAGTACACTGAAATAATTACAACTAATTACCTTCACTACTTCCTTCACTTTTCTTCACATAAAATTTCCTAGCTTACGAAAAACGTTACTTTTTTTTTTATCGCGGTAGTAGACTTAAATTTAAAAAAAATAAAATTAAAAAAATGTTTTAGCCGTTTTACATATGATTACCTATTAAAACCCATTATATTCCTTCAGAATATTACATAACATACCTATATTACAATACCTATATATACCTATATTACCTATGTTATTAATATTATATAATATACCTATTATAATTACATAATATTACCTATATTATATTTGATGAAGATTAATGATTTGTAATTTTGCCATTTGTTTCTTTTTTAATGGACGGATGTATACTTGTACATATTTGTTACGTGTTGCTACTAATTTCCTCTCATCATTGTCTACTTACAAAATAGGTTCGTGAAGCCCGTGCTTACCCACTGAAATATAAAGGGGCCCCCAAATTTACTTTTCAAACGCAATTTTTAGGTAGGAAAAAACTCATGAAAGGTAAAAAGTACTTATTTGGTTTTACGAAACATTCTTGTTCTTACTATGTGACAGTTCGTAAATAATTAAAGATATTTTGAAGTTCAAATATTCTCAGCAGAAGTTCCATATTTGTTATTTACAGATATGGAACTATATTTATAATTATGCGTATTGTAAAATACTTTTTCATTTAGTTTCATTTTAATATTAAAAGTGTTACTGACTCGAAACTTTGATGATAAAATTCCAAATTATTTAAGTGTATGAAAAATGACTGAGTAAATAAAAAAGCAAATTTTAAAATAATAGGGGAGCCCCTGTGTGACGCTGGGTTTCTTTAGCGGGTCCTACCTCTCATAGCACCCCCACGGATTTTATGGATATGCTAAATATATAAATAATTTATTATCGTACTTTTTCCTCTAAAAAATGTTTCATATAAACGAATCTTTCTTTTTTGTCCCTTTAAATTAACTTTTACAAGCCTTTCTTATATCCCTAGCACGTTTGAAAAAATTTCTACAATATAAGTTACAGTAAGTTTAATCACCTAATAAAAACATTTAGAAGTAGAATACCGCTCTTTTTATTTCTTTCTTAGCCGTAAATATATACATTCATGTGTTCTAGCCGAACTCGAAAAACACCTGAATGTTATATATCTCCTCTATTTATTAATTTTAAATATAAAGATAGTTCATTTAGCCAAAAAAGAAATAATAATAATAGTAATAATAATAATAATAATAATAATAATTCAAGTTTTTTTTAAATATTAATTTGAGATTTCATATCCTACTTTAAATAAGTATGCCCAAAACATTTCATATTTTATTCTTCGTATATGATAAATCTGTTAAAATTATATTAATGAAATTACCTCCCAAATATTTAGAAAACAAATTAAGCACCAAATAATGAAAAGAATATCCGATCACCTATATAAATCTTATAAAAGGTGAGAGATGAATTATGTCTATAATTATAACCTTTTCTAATTATATATTTATTGAAAATTTTATACTTAAAACATAACATTTTCTGTAGAATGTCTTATCTATTACAAAATACACACACTTATCTCTGAATTTTCTTATGACTATTTGAATTTTAGTGTATTTTTAAATTGATGCAATTTTTTAATTCAAAAAAATAATCGAAAACAATTTATACACTCCATAAAAATAAGAAGTAGTTCTTAATCGTTAAACAAATTTACAAAAATATAAAGTAATCTCTACCGAATCAACTACTATTCCAAAAAGCTTTCCTTTATGCTCAGAAAACTCAGAATTCAATAAATTTTGAGAATTAAAGAGGTATTTCTAAATCAAAAGCTAGTTTTTTCGTCCGGCATTTTTCAAAACGTCTATGAGTAGTTTGTACAATGTATTAATGACTAGTCTCAAATCGGTGTCAACAGAAATTTTTTTTTCGAATGCTATAAATTCTCAAATAAATATTTACATTTTGCGTAGCAGAATTTACACACTTTAATATACATAGATATATGTTTCTCAATCGAGTAAGAAAGTTTATTATAATATCACAAATCCTGTTCCGAGTTCCCGCTATTTCGACTTTACCTTTAGAAACTCCAAAAAGTACATTCCCCAGAGTTAAAGGAGCATTTATAAAACAAATGGTTCTTCAATTTTCGAAAAAGTTTTCAAGTAATATATCGTGGAATATTGGTGTTTTGGATGTTATCAAATTTCAAATAAACATATTTTGTGGAGCATCATATTTATTGAACAGGAAAACGTTTATTTTAGCATTGATAATTCCTGACAAATTAATAATACCTGATCAATATTTTGGAACGAGAAAACAGATTAGTATACTGTAAAAACTTCTTGGAAACGTTTCTAAAGGTTACGGACTGCAAAAAAGAAAAGCTTTTGTTTCTCAAATCTTCATTAAATCTCGTTAATGTGTTTGTTTCTGAAGATAAGAGAAAAGCTTTTTGTAAACGCTGGTCACACCGAAAAGTCAAGTTTTGTACATTTTTGTATAACATGCTAGATCAAGGATTTTTTAAAATGAAGTACATGCAAGCGTAACACAATAATGTTAATTTAACGTTAATTTTGATGCTGTTAGTTTGCATTTTTGTCTTTTAACTTGAGTTTTGAACATGAAAATGTTTATTTGAGAATTTGTTGTTTCCATGAAGTCTGTGTGTCCTGTTGATTTGTGTTGATAAACAATTTTAATACACCGTAAAACTGATTAATATGATACTGATTAAATGAAATACTACTGGCTAGAGGAAACTGATGAATGAACTACTCAGTATAAAAGAGTACAGATTAATAAAATAATAACTGAAAACTGAATAATGCGGTATTCGGAAAAGTTTTCGGGAAAAAAAAGGCAAAAAAAGACCTGTTGTTTCAGAAAGATTTATTTAAATCCCGTAAATGTCTTTGCTTCTGAAGATAAATCGATGTTTACCAGAATCATTGTTAACTCAGAAGAGGTTTTTTATGTTTCCGAAAACCTTACTTAAAAACGAAGAAACATTTTTCTTTTTTACAACGTAAAAAACTTTCAGTTGAAAAACGTTTTACAACGTAAAAAACAGAAGTATTTTAATACTTCTGTTTTTTACGTTGGAATAGTAAAACAATACTCGCAACTAATAAACATTTTACAATACTTTAACAAAACAACAATAAAATATTTCCACATTTATTTAAGTTAGTATTATTTAAATAATATCAGAATATTACACATTAAAATTGTACCTTCATTATGATTGAAATGTTATGCGAAAAAGGGTCACAATGGAAAGTACCAAGCATTTATCTTGAGTGAAGAACATTCTTGAACACTTTCGGTAGGCATCAAAAGTATCCATTATGCTTTTGATATTCATTGTTTTTCCTTCAAATCAAAGCATTATCCTGGCCTAAGAGAGAAAGCATTATTAAATAAAATTACTAAAATTTCTATCAGAAAAGCAAAGTAATTAATACTTTCTTTCTTGTCTTACTGGGTTGGTTAATTTCTTTAGTGTAATTTAGTTTCATTTCTATTATATTTAGGCGAACTTTAATCATTTTTGATATTTAATATCGTTTTAAAAGTAAATTAAATCAACACTTAGATTTTGCGAATTGACCCTCCTCATACCATTGATAATGTCATCGTACAGAAGCAAAACAACACTTTTTTTTCTTTTTGTCATCGCTGCCTTTGTTTAATAATTTGCGCCTTATTTTACCGCAGACATCTGCGATTAAGTAATACAAAGATTACTGTGTGGAAATAGTGCTTTGAAAAAATTGTACAATTTGCAGCCAATTATTTGTTACGAACACAAACCTAATCCTATGCGATACATGTTTTAGATAAAAAGAAGGTCTCAAGAAAAATAGCTTAATCAATTACGTGAATTTCACACGATTATAAATAATTAACTACAGAATTGGTTATAATTTGAAAATTATGAATTATAAACGGGCATATATTATCACAAAACTTCATATTGATTCGTTTAAGGAAAGAAAAGTTTCTGCTGCAATAAAAAAGCACGCTTATTAATAATTAACTATAGAATTGTTATAATTTGAAAATGATGAATTATAAAAGGACAGATATCACAAAACTTCACATTGATTCGTTTAAGGAAAGAAAAGTTTCTGCTGGAATAAAAAAATAAATTTTAAAGAAACGGGAGGAGGAAACGGAAATTAGGGGGAAATGTGTGACAGATATTTGGCAAGTGACTGTCTAAGCGATTCACTTCGTGTCAAAAGTAATTGTTGTTAACACCGAATACAAAAATTTAGAATAGCTGAATTCCTTTAAGTACTTGACGAAACATCCAAGTAAAAGATTTCTTTTCTGAGCATACTCAGTGAATGTCGCTTAAACGAATCTTTGGATTATGAGGTCAGTCTTTTTTACAAATTAATTCCTCGGGAACGAATTATGATGTTATTTTTATCACGAATTCAAATCAGTCGCTTTTTAAAATACAAATCCCTGAAACAAACGCTATTTGATTAAGATTTACCACTCTATAAGATTTATACACGAAATCTCCCTGCGAAAATTTTATTATAAAGAGTCCAAGAATTTTAAAAATAAGTACATTATTATTTGTGCCAAAATACACGTAAAATGTTTACTGATTGAAAGAATACAATCTACATATCAGTGTGAAAATTACAATAAAGGACTAATTTTATTTAACACTAGCAAAACCCGCAGGTTTGCTCACGTAATAGTTGAAATACAAGTGATATTTGTATGTCTGATTTTTATTAGAAGTAATGCTACATTAAGGAAAAATAGAAAAACTTCCATTTAAGCTACAGTTCGATTACATTTCATTATTATATGCAATATTTCGAATGAGACATAAATTAATATTAACTAAAGATAATTCTAAATAATTGATAATTTAAAAATATTTTGAAATTTTTATGTTCAATTCACACGTTCCTTTTAGTATTCACCTGAAGTATTTATTTTTTTAGAAAAAATCTTCGTATGCATTTGCATCTTAAAATTAATCATCATGTCAGAATCAAAGTTTCTTTTCTAAAGGTTTGCAATCTCTCGAAGAGTAGTAGCACAACCATAGAATGGCTCTGTTGAAAAAGGGACTGTCACCAATAATTTGCAAATGTTAATTTTGAAATGGGTTTGATATTTTCTAATATTCCATAGAAACGTAATTAAAAAAGTTTTTAAATCCTTTTTAGAACATTTGTTGTTTCTGCTTACTCTAGGTGATAGTGATACCGACATAAAACATAGACTATCTAGAATCGGAGAGTGTAACCATTGATTCGAAACCATCTCTTTTATAATCGGTTTACTAATTCCTGAGCTTGCATAGAAATCGTAATTTAGTAAATTTTTAGAACGCTGCGCTTCATAACTTTTAAATGTCAAATTTCTGATTGTTCTTAGAAGACATTTTTTAAGTTACTACATTGCAATATTTAAAGATTCTAGACTCCTTAGTACAATAGAAATCATCATTTTGAATATTTTTGGCTCCTGAAACCCTTTGTTAATAGTATCAGTGACATAAAATATAGCTTACGTTTGATACGTTTTAACAGCTTCTATCACTACCAATTTACTTTTGAAACGGTTTGATACGTGCTTAGATTGCTTACAAATCACCTTTAGAACGTTTTTACATTGTTAAAAATCTGAAGCATTTGCTGCATCGTCACTCCATCTCTTTTATAGACTATCTTTATTCTGACCGAAGAGAATGCTTCATTATATAGTCAATTAACCGTTTTTTATCAAAGCGATCCAGCAAATCCTGCAGATTTTTAACAGTGAGGACACTTTTCGCGCATTTTCACCCCTTTTAAATTTTGAATTTTTAAGGAAAATTTTTGAAAGATCAATTATATCACATAATTAACTACCATGCTCAAATTCATTGTCTATTTTAGTTTTTTATATGACAATTGGGTGATTAAATTTCTTGAGGTGATTTTTTAGGACTTTCCTATTTAGTTGAAAAGTGTTTATGACGTCGGTCTGTCTGCCCGTTAGATCGTCTATACGAGCACTAACTCTCGTAAATATACTGGGTTTGGCATGAAATCTTTGTATGTGATTAACGTTTACTACAGGCCGATTGCTATTTAAAATGAAGTACGTAGTTTTTATAGTTCCGTTATAGGGACAGTCAAAACAATTTCGTTACATTGCAGTTCAAAGTGAAAAAAAAAAAAAAAAAAAAACATTGAAAGTTCATTTTAATGATGCGTCTCTTTCAGACATAATGAAATTGATATGCATCTATGAATTACACTGAAAGATGTATTCTGTTGAGTATGGACCGTAAAGGATTTGTTATTCATTTATAGAGTCACGCAGAGGGATTCCATTACATAATGGTCTACTGAGAAAACTGTTTAAAGCGTATTTTACTTCTGTTACACTATTTGAAATGTAATGAAATTGATATACATTATTAAAGCTTACTGCAAGATACTTGACGTATAACATGGTGTGCATGGCATTTATCGTTCATTTACAGGGAGATTCAAGAAAGTATAATACAATTATGTATCTAAGTACAATTTATTAAAGATAATTGCTAGAAGTGTGATTTCATTTATGGTATATATGTTAAAGTTGAACTAAGCTGTTACTTACTATTACTACTTACTATTATTACTATTACATATTATACTTAATATATTTACTATATTAATAAACGTTTGAATAATATAAATAAAATCATATACAGGGCCACGAAAAGTAGTGGATACAAGGCCTCTAAGGGATGATAACATCTGGAAGAGTGATATAAGTAGTTTTAACTACGTTTTAAACTGAATTAAATTTTAGCTTATTATGTCGTGCATATGAAAACCTGTTGTTAATATACATGGCTGTACAAAAGAATTCAAGAATATTTCTCTTCATTGATAAAAAAATTCAAGATGAATTTTTACCCTATGATGCATTTTCTTACCGACCTACGTTTCTGTTCACTATGTAGAGCATATAAAAATCTGTAAAAATACAGGTTTGCAAAAAATAATTGAATCACTTTTACAGCTATCAATGGTAACTGTTGAAATAATGCTTTCAGATATGTTATGTGTTTTCTAAAATGTTTACTCTTACCTTATTAAATAGTGAAGTTTCGTTAAACATTCTGGAAGTGTTGCAAAATGTTTCATAATCTATGATCCACGCATTATTTGTCTTTCTTGTGTGTAACCTCCATAAAAATAGGAAAATAAACAACTTAATTCCGAGAGCAATAAATTGTCAGACTAAACAAACACCGGCAAAGGGTGAATATAGATTGCGAAGGGAATTTAATTCTTTGAATGTTCAAGTTTTAAAAAAGGGAAAACACCTCGAAGAGTATAAGTTAAAAGAATTGATGCATGGAGAATGTAACTTTCCACTCACTTATAGACTAAACAAACAACAACAAAAAAAAAAAAAAAAAAAAAAAAAAAAAAAAAAAAAAAAAAAAAAAGAATTGTCCTTTAAATAATTCGAACCTTCAAGAAATGGTGAATCAGTTCATAAATGCAAAATGATTAAATCATTAGTTAAAACCCTGGTTATCGCAAAGGCAATCGCGACGACTGTTACGTATTCGAAGAAACACTACTTTTAAATAATAATCATGACAATTATAATCATGACTTTAAATAATAATCAACGCAATTTGACGCAGTTTCAGAAAAATTGGCAAACAGGTAATAGGGAAGCTAGGGGAGGTTTAAACAATTGAGAGGATTGATGTACTGGCAACATTCCTTACCACGCGGCATTTACAGCCATTATAACACATGTAAAGGCTTCTTTTATCCGCAGAAATCATGATTATGTGGACTTAGTAGCGAAGAACAAACAGTTTTGCTTTTCCTTTAACTTTGAAGAAATTTGGTTTGTCAATGTAATTTTTTTCAAATACTGTTTTTTCTCATAACTGCTGTGAAGATACTATGTTATAATTTTTTTTATTTAAAAAGCGCATTGTTAGAATAAGTTTTAATATAAAGTGGATTGCGATTTTGTAACTGTATTTATACAAAGCGATTGAATGTCCAATGAGACATGATGTGGAGAAATGATACACTTGTATATTTGAAATTTAATAGCTTTTTTAAGTTTCAAACTAATATGGAACTGTAATATTCATTATTGTTTTACAGCAAGAGCTATTGAAATTGGTAAAGCTTTTCAGAAATCATTTACTGAAGCAAATATTTAGATTTATCTGGATTAAGAAGAAGGAAATTTCTCCTTAATTGTTTCTGTAATTTAATTGTGATCTTAATTGTTTCGACAAAACATATTTTATTACCCACATCATCGGTTTTTGAACATCAGCATGAAACCTATGGGTTGAATATGCATACATCAGTTATCTACTGACACAACACGTAAAAATTTCTAGATGAAAATACCGGGCGTCACAACAAGTTTACAAGATTCCTGAGAATATTAGATCTTATCCCAAGAAAACAACTTTAACTAAAAAGGTTAAAAAACGTACAGTAAAAACTTATATCAATAAATACGCCTGTTACAAAAAAAAAAAAAAAAAAAAAAAGGCTTAGTGAATAACTTAAAGATAAAGGTAAAATACGAAGAACATTGCAGCAAAAAAGAGGCTATCAAATTGTTAAGTCAAAAAATTTAATTTTCAAGCAGCAAGCAGAGAACTGGAATTTTTTTATCACATAGTTCTCATAATGATGATATTGATTTATATAATCTAATTAGTGCTAATTCCAGGATTATAATGGCCTTAAGGGTTTTATTCATTATTTATTTTCCAAAAAGTATGTTAATAGGATTAATAAAAATTTAATAAATATTTCTCAACCGTAAATTTGTCAATGTTATTTCACTTTAAATTTCACTAAAATATTTCAAGATTTATCATAAAAAATTTGTGACACATACTGAATTGTCAGTATTTCTTTTTTTTTCTATTTAAATAACAATGTATCAATCTCCTTTGCAATTGTATCAATCCTCACCAGAAGTGGAGAGATTTCACACAAAAGTAGCGATTCAAATTAAGTAATATATAATTTAAATATTTTAAAAGAATATTTTTGAACGTCACTATATTTTTATTAAACAAATAAAAGGTTACTTTATAAGAAAGCACGAAAAATTTGTTTAAAAAAAACTTTTTAAGAGTTTGAAAAATGATTGAAGGTTTGTCGCATATTAGGAAGTCTAAAATATAGACAGTATATTTTTACGCCTCTCTTTTAAAGCCAATCCTCAAAGCGTTTTTTTTGCGAAAGTTTTTTAATCTGTTTTATTATTTTAAATTAAAGTTCAAACATTTAAGATTCCAAGAATGCTTTATTTTTTTAATCAGCGATAATAAGAAACAAAGTTATAGCCCTAAATATAAAGCGGGGATGAACTTTCCCAAACTGAAAGTGATTCTTTAAAGAGCCACAGAAAGTTTAAAGAATAGATTTTAATACACAAATATATAACATATACAGAAATATATATAAACGTCTACAAATACAGTAGCTTTTAAAATTGCAAACTCTATATATAATTTTTATGCACTATCAAAATCTTAATTTGCGTTTTCTTGAAAACTGCATTTTTCATTGTGTACGTTTACGAAAAATATTATTTCTTAAAAAGCTTTTAAGATACTGAAATAAAGATTTTTGTCAAGATTCTGTTCATCTAGAGGTATGTAATAGTATACAGTACTTCGAATTTCAAAATTAGATTTCAATAGAATTTCAAAATTCTGAGTAATTCCTGCCCCATTTCCCATTGCAGACCTTTTGAGTGTTTTTACCACTATAGTTGTTCATATTTTATAAACCAATTTTTCATACAGTCAGCGGCCGCGTAATTCAGACAACGTAATTCCACTCATTTCCAGTTAGAGATAAAATCACAAATTTCAGATTTCTTTAAAATTATTATCACGGACCCGGGCACCGCCGGGCGAGTCAGCTAGTGATCTTATATTTATGAAACAGCGTATTTGTGTTAAATCGTTTGGCATGGAACAAAAAAAAAAATTAATCAGTTTATTCCGTGAGATAAATAAACATTCTTGAGTAATTTATCTACAATTACTTTTAAATTCAAAGTAATATTTTCTTTGTCCAAAAAAGATGAAATTCTGAGTGGTCTTACAATTTTGTAACAGACTGTAAGTGTGCTCAAAGAAAAAACGTCGAAAGATTAACTCTCACTAGTTACAACATTTCTAGATTCGGTGTGGTTTTTTACATTGTCCTATCAAGACTGATGGCCGCTATATCTGAGAGCACAACATTACGGTGGCATA
This sequence comes from Maratus speculifer, assembly GCA_964019185.1. NCBI lineage: Eukaryota > Metazoa > Arthropoda > Arachnida > Araneae > Salticidae > Maratus > Maratus speculifer. The sequence goes on along the minus strand of OZ025299.1, from coordinate 239,708,622 downwards.
TGTTACATGAAGGTAATGCAAAACAAAACTAAAAACTGTTTGATTCTCTCGTGTTGTATGACGAGTACAATATATTTCATTTAAGATTTATTTAATCAGAATTAATATTTAACTAGCATTGATGAAATTTGGAAAAAAAAATACTTTCTGAAAGACAACATCTATGAAACGTCATAATTTAATTGAAAATAATTACAGTATAACTAACAATTTTAAATTGTAATTTTTTGCAATATTGATATTATTACTTCAAACGTCAAACCGCTTAATGCAAATATATCAAATACATGGAGCCAACATATATTTGACACTAGGGTGTATTTCTTAATGAACTGTAGTTGGTTTTTATTAACAGAAAAATATGAACCACGGTAAACAACTATGTAGCTAAATATCTTTTAAAATTGACAAGAAAAGCTAAAATGTGAAATATCGAAAGAACCTATATTTGTATTTTTTATAAAATGCTTTGTTTTAATAAATGTGCAAGCCATGGAATACTTTTTAGAATGAAATAAAATTTCTATTGAGCGATGCCGCGTTTTAAATGTTTTCACTTCATGAAATAGCAGAATTTTTGATTTATTAGAGACTCGTTTGTAATTGAAAATTTTAAAGGTTCTAATTAGCCAAAGTAATTAAAAAACATTTGAATTGTGCTCTAATTAGCATGTTAATTACATGAATTTACATAAAAATCATAACGGTGAATAATTTCTTTTGAGGTTCTCACAATACTCTGCGTTAAATTTAAATGAGACTCTTAAAAAAAGCATTTTTTTTTAATCATATCGCGACGAAAGGGAAAAGTGTAATTTAAATCTTTTTTTAGAATACAAATGATGTGATTATTTTCATAAAAAGAGTTAATCAAAAGTTGATATCTAATGTGGCATGATAGAGAGTTAAAATTTAATGTTCTCACCCACATATTTTTTCAACCTTAGAAAATGGATTTAAAAATTTACTAAAACTGTGGTGAGATGGTTCTGTATCAAAGTACATTTTAATTAGCATAATTAGCTTGTTCTGAAGATTTTTTAATCATATTGAAGAGTTTTTTTCGGTAACGATAATATAGATTTTTCTTATCAAAGAATAAAATGTATTCTGGATTTTACATCCAATTAAAAATAAAAGTAGTTAACTATAGACGGTTTATTACAATTTTCTAATTAATGAATATCCCCTGGCCTGGTTCAAAAGCTTTGTACATTGAGAAAAATGTTCTAAACAGAAAGAAAAACCATGTAAAACCTCAAATATGAAGACGAAATTACTTTCTTATCCCCTCCCCTCCCGCTGTTTTTGGTATTTTGCCTCCTTAAAGGGATAGTTTACATTAAAATTGGTGAAAAATTGGATTTTTCTCTTTTACTATTAAGTGAATAATATTAATATTAATGATATTGCGAGGTGTGGTAAACTTTGTTAATGTACTCAGTGTAATTCCCTATACAAATTAAAACTTTAAATGGCTTTTTCTCCATGTTGATATTTTCTTCACTTTCATGTATTAGAATTTCTAAGGCCTTTTTTGTATTTGAGATAGAGATTTAACACGTTCGCTGCCACTTACGTGAAGATGTGATGAGAGTCAATGCCGCACTGTAGAAGTGGGTTTTTCCCATAAGCCGATTTATTTTTTATAACAAAGAATCAGTGAAAGATTTTCCCGCGCCACCGCATGACTGGCTATTGGACATCACTCCACATCACGCGCTGGCGCGTGAATGGCCCCTTAACGTTGGCGCCATATCACGCGCTTTGAAGCAAAAATGCAGCGAACATTTTTGTGCATGATCTTTATTATATATGTGATAAATCTGCGCATAGAAATTGTTTACATATATATATATATATACATATATATATATATATATATATACATATATATATATATATATATATACATATATATATATATATATATATATATATATATATATATATATATATATATATATAAATGTAAGAAGAATTAGATTTCATTGTTTTACACTATATATAGCCATTAAAAATTATATTAAATGTAATATTAGATACCTCTAAAAATCCATGCACAGTCTGGTGCTGCGCATATTGGATTTTTTTCTTTTTGTTTCTTTTTTTCTTTATATATATATATATATTTTTTTTTTTTTTTTTGCCAAAATTATAAATTCTTAAAAAAAGTGTAGAGATTTTCAAAAACTCAAATTTTTATAAACTTTCAAATTTTTTTAAACTAAATATGCAATATTTCTTTTTACTTTTCAAAATGTACTTTTAGTTGAGCATTGAAATGCAGTAAGTCCGCTATTGGAACCATATTTTAAAAAATAAACAAAATTGTTGAAAAGCTATACTGTCCTTACAACTATCAAAAAACTTAAATAATCTCCGTTATAAAGCAAAAACATGTATGAGTAAGGCTAACCAACTCAATTTTCAACCAATAAATTTTGCTTTTGCTGATTTTTTTATTCCTAAACATCGCATAATTAGTCTTTTTAGACTGTGGAACAGCAAAAAAAAAAAAAAAAAAAAAAAAAAAAAAAAAGAAAGAAAATTTTTTTTACAAATATAACGTTTATGTAGTGTGAACATTGTCTTAATTTACTGATTTTTTTAACAGGTTTTTAAGGTAATTTTCGAGTTTAATTTTTTTTTCAAATCTATATTTATCGCGCCCAGCCCGATAACAATAGATTAAACCGTTTGCTTCAAGCAATATAAATTGTTTAACATATGTTTCCGGATAATATTCCGTATCTAAATTAAAATTTCCTTAATAACTCTATAAAGTAATTAAATAATAAAAATAAAACACGAATTTAATAGATATGTGATCAATTTATGTGCTTAATCCACTGAAATTATAAGAATAAAAAATATCTGTTGCAAGTTGAGAAATCTTTGGCTATAAATTACGAGCGTCGAGGCTAAAACAAAAGAATCCCTTTTAATGAGCTTAAATCTTTATTTGATAGCTGGTGTTTTTCATATAAAAACGATTTTTGTTGCTGTTAGTGGGCAATGCAAAAGAAATATGTGAAAATACCATATTCGAGTTTTCAACTTTAAAAAAGTTTTCACTTATATTCCGTAACCATGATTGGATCTTCTGGTAATAATAATTGTATAATTATTAGTAAAAAATGTTTATTTTTTTCAGTAACATAATTAGAAAATTGTAAACAGATACGGTTAAAGCAGCAAGGCACGTAGATGTCATAATAATTTTGATAATGACATGCGCCATGGTTCACGATAATTCACTTCTGAATGTAATAATCTATACTAATAAAAGAACAAATTGTCCTCTTTCTTTGTGTGCGTGTGTTTGTGTCTGCAATGGCTAGCAAAATCTACGATACGTATGAGGCTCAAATTTTTTGTGAAGTTACTCCAAGGTTTCTCCTGATGTACCTGAAGCTCAGAATTTAAAATTTTTGATTAGTTTCCAAAATATTAATTATAAAGCGCAACTCACTCTCATCAAAAAGTCAATTATTTGATGCTTAGGAACGAAAAAGCTTTCACATGCGCACACACACATTTATGAAACTAAGTAAGGAACATTTTTCAGAGTTTATTTTTATTTGTGGATCCTTTTGTTTAAATCCAAATCAATTAAATCGCGTGGCAAAATTAAACTTGATCGACATATTTCGAAAGATCGTACTTTTAGGTCCCAAATGTTATAACCAATTCGAAAAAAATGTCGCAGTTAATCCTTTGAAAAAACTTCAAAAAGGGTCGTTTTTCCGAAAGACGTTTTTCTCAATTATGACAACGACCCTACAGGGCGAAATTTTAGAGATATAAACAAACCAGAAATATGATCTTAAAGTTGAATCTTACTTTTAATCGAGGATTTAATTGGTTTTAATAAATATGGATTCTATCCCTTTCAAATACACTGACAAATAGAGGTCACATTGCGACTCACGGACAGGATATTTTTTCTACGCTAAAAGTATGTAAACGTATTTATTTCAATACAGCCTTTTAAAAGCAATAAACAAAATCTCAATAAACCAGATTTAGACGTCCTCTTAAAATTTCGAAACGTTTGGACGAGTAGAAATATTTATTACAAAATAAAATGTGGGAAAATTTTTGATTTCCAGAATCCTAAAAAATAGTCCTAATATCTCCTCTAAATTTTCGGAACATTATAGCATGTAATTCGGAAAATTAGTTCCGTTTTCAATTTTTGCCGCAAAAGCACTGCAACTGTGATTTCACACATGAATTTAACTCATGACTTCTACAGGGGCGTAAACCACCTTAGTCGCGTAGGGGGTGTAGGCTCAAAAATTTCCGACTCCAAGAAGGAAAATTTCCGAGTACTATGGGCATATGAGGACTAATATATGTATATATATATGTTACTATTAGTCTTATATAACAATATATTTTCCCCATTATTAAGAGATGTTCTGATGGAATACAATAACCTTACTACCCGAGAGGGGCACGCGGATAGTGCATAATACGAATAAGATATCACAGGGCTTCCCAACGGTATATCACATGAAAAGTATCGGCTAAATTTAGAAAAGTGATCGGCCGTGAAGGCAAAGTAAGTATCTAATGATATATCACAAGAGAAATGTAGGTCAAATTTAGAAAATTGTCCTTCTTCCCAGAATAGACCCTTACCCTAACTATGGATTTTTCATACATTATAAATAATAATTATCAGAAGTCCCCATAAAAAAATCCAATCTAAAATGATAAAGTGCAACAATTTAAAAAAATATCGAAAATTGTCCCCGGTAGGGAAATAGCAGTGGTTCAGGGGGAAATGAGAAAGTTTTATAATATGAGAGAGTGATCTGAGGGCTTTCTTATGATATGTCACATGATGGGTCCAAAAAAGTAGGGAACTTTTCCATCCTCATTTTAACACCTGGGGGTTGGAAAATTTAAAATATCGTTGAAACACGTATTTAAGGCTACAGTGGACTTTCAAAATCGCAAAAAATAATGAAATTGTCGAATTTTCATTTTTAGCATAATAACATTATATGAACTCCCTGCTATTGAACACAAAAAGAATTTTTCAATTTCGACTATTTTTACTGGAGTTAGAAGCATTTTTGTCCAATCTGCTGATTGTGCCACGCCCCTTTTTTACTTTTTTGCCGATTCACATCCGTAAAATTTAGCCTAGTTTTTAGTTTTACAATACAAAATGTTATTATTTTGTACTGAAATTATTAATTTTGTGATTTCGCAAAACAATACTTTAACTGTAACTTTTAACTATTTCTTTAAGCGTGTTTATAATGTATTTAGAGGAATTGCTTTTTGTCCCCAATCTTTTTAGCGTAAATAAAAAAGTATTAATATATTTAAAATATTAAAAATATTTAATATATTTAACAAAAATTTGTATAATAAGAGGTATTTATACCATGAATATTAATGAGAATAAAGTTAAAATAATTTTTTTTTAATGTTTTACAAGTAATATGCTAAAAATGCTTATTAACATTTGTTAACACATACATAGAGAGCATTTTAAACAAAAAATCAGAAAAATTGGGCATAAAGAATTACGCACGGAGCATTTTGAAATATTGCCATTTTTTGTTAATTAAAAAAATATATATCTGTATCTCAAAAACTATTGAATATATATTTTTAAAAAATTGTGAAATAAGAGATATATATATTATGATTATTTCCAGAAATTTTTTAAAAAATTCATTGAAAATAAAAAAAATTAGTTTTGAGAGTCCACTATAGCCTTAATTAATTTTTAACATTTTATTTTCTGCCGTTTCACGCTCTTATTGAAAAAAAAAAACTGCTGAAGTGTGCCAAATGTTCCAAATTTTTTGTCTCCCCCCTTTTAACCCTTTCTAATCTATTCTAAAATCGTTGGATTACGCATTTAATAAATTTTTAGTAGATTTTGACCCCCCCCCCTCCACACACACACACTTGTCCCTCTTAGGTCGGTAATTTTAAAAGTTCAATCTTAGTACACGCTTACATCATAAGAAGTATTTTCTCTCCAATTTTCATGGTTGTAGATTCAGTAGTTTTTGCTGAGCATTGATTATCAGTAAGTCAAGACAAACAATTTTATATATGTATGGATATCTGTATTATCTGGCCCGCCTGCCGTTGCCCTGCCATTAGATAAAATACATAATTACATAACACAAATATATTATATCACATTATTACACAAATATATATTATCACATATAAATTACATTATCACATAAATATATTAGATGCAATATATAGATTAATAACAAATAAATTATTAAAGCAGAGTATGTAAGTTTTCAAGTGCGAATTCATTAGGTTTTCAAATTATACTCAATTTATTATTATTATTATTATTTTATAAATAAGGCAATTAAATACAGTACATAGTTTTGCTGTATCTATGTGAAAACATGCGCAAAATGCCAAACAAATAAACGAAATGCATAAGTCAGAAGTAAAATTCTGGTTCCTTTTTCGTCTACCCCCCCCCCCCCCCCCCACAGGCACACATACACACACACACAAAAAAGTACCAGTAAAGTTGAAATGCCTTTTTAAAATTTCAACTTAAAAAAAGGTTTAAAGATCGATTTAATCATCAATTAGCTTTTAAACAGTCAAAAGTTGCGCCGTTTTATCCTCCCCAAAGCCGAAATTCTTTTCAAGTTTCAGATGATTAAATTTTGATTCTTATCTATATACATACACAGGGAAAAAAAATCTATCCATAAAATAACAATCAAAATATTTTTTTTCAGTGAGACAAAATTATTATATCTGTACTATAACAAAGTTTTAAAAATGTAGAATATTTTACATATATTGACATTTGAATTTCAAAAAATAAATTGATTTTCTTAGTTGTTGAACCTTGAGAGAATAAAAATAAAACGTCATGTAGGCAAAAATTTATTTAAACACTAGATTATTCTTAAATATTAATGAAATAAAATTGATAAAATATAAAAAAATACAGTTCTATAGTACAGTTTTAAGTTCATGCATAATACTAAATGCATTGACTTGCAAATTGTAAAATGATTGGTAAAAAAGAAAGCAAACATATTGAAAGAAAAATGTACTTCAAAATAATAGTAATTTCAAGAAATTACTATTAAATAATAAGTTGTTTGTCATCGCATATTTGAAACAAAACTAGCAAATAGTTTGGCAATTGCGATACTAATTGCTAAAAAAAATAATATGTATCGAATAACAGTAATATCAGTGGTGTAGTCGTAAAAAAATCGGAGGGTATAGGCTCAAAACAGAGGGTATACCTTGAGTGCATGTACTAAAGCTTTCTTGAGAAACAGATGGTATACGGTGTTCCTTAAAAAAATCCAGAGGGTATCGGCGTATACTCCCGTATACCCTACACTACATTCCTGAACAGTACATTTTTACAAGTTATTAAATAATTTATCTGCCCCCTCAAAAAATAAAGAAAAAATTCATTAATAAATATGAAAACAATTCAATTATTTAAGCATTTTATAGATCAAAAATATTCTGTAATAAAGTATCTTACTTACTTCAAACAGATTTTTTCGAGCTCCAGCAATGCAAAACGGTATATGATATGGGCTGAAATTTTATCAGCATGCTTTTGTTTATTATGTGTGTTCCTGTAATAACTATCGAAAGCGGAATTATATAACCCACATTGCACTTTTTGTCTCTTGCATTTAGGTGGGGCATAACTGATTAACTATATACCAAAATATTCTCAAATCAACACTTTTTAATTGAATGATTTCGTACTATATGAGCCGGAATATTAACGGTTTAAACAAAGAGTTAACGCAGGCGCAATTTGTTTAGGAACTAACACACTTAGGACCGGCGGGATGTCCGGTCCCAGTCGTCTAGGTGCCTAAGCTTTATGTTGAAGAGAAAACAATATTCTATTTCTTTATTTTTTAGCAATCAGTTAAAATCTCTTTAGGTTTTTTTTTTTTTTTTTTTTTTTTAATAGAATTAAAATCTGTTTGCTTGGGGAATATTTTAGAGACATAAATTTAACTTTTTCAAAAAAATGTATAACCGACTCCAAAAAAAAAGCGCTAAAAAGAATTAAATAATTCTATAAAATTATCTAATGACAAATCGTTATCCAATAACCACACATCGACTATCATGTACCGGTATAAAACGGTTAAATTTAATATATAGAATTTAATATTCACCAAACATAGATTTTCCAGAGAATATTTTTTACAAGAGATTAATTTACATATTTTTGATTTAATTTTTGAATATATACATATAAAAAGTAATGAATTACTTTTTGAAGTTGGTGCCAAACAATCATAACCGATAATGATTTCCCCATTTTATTTATGGTACTAGACATAATATATCCACAATTCTTACTATACTTAAGATAGTTTGGCCCCAACTTCAAAAAGTAATTCCTTACTTTTTATATGTATATATTCAAAAATTAAATCAAAAATATGTAAATTAATCTCTTGTAAAAAATATTCTCTGGAAAATCTATGTTTGGTGAATATTAAATTCTATATATTAAATTTAACCGTTTTATACCGGTACATGATAGTCGATGTGTGGTTATTGGATAACGATTTGTCATTAGATAATTTTATAGAATTATTTAATTCTTTTTAGCGCTTTTTTTTTGGAGTCGGTTATACATTTTTTTGAAAAAGTTAAATTTATTTCCTATTTTTTAGTTATTTATACCGTAATACATAATTATGTGTACTGACATATGATGGCTCTTTTCAACGCATTATTAATGAACGCACTTTGCTGAGTTCTGAGGCTTTACTTGTCACTGTTTGATTGTCAACTTTTCAAAAGACACTTACAATATCGGTTAGTATCGTTGTGAATCTTTAGGTTTTCTGGATGTGGTTATGACGACGGTTTCAACATCGTATAGGAAGTTTGCGTTGTTAAATCGTAATTGTAGATTCAATCCCAAGTTCGTAGATAATCCATGAATATTGAGAAAGGCAACACAGGAGGCTATTTACTAGAGACAAGTTTTTATTAATTTCACAGTTCCAAGAATCGTTGCCGTGCCAGAGAGGGACCCTCGCAGAGATAGGTCCGATCGCTAGTGGTTACAGAGAAGGAGTGATCACAAATACATTTTTCACATCGTCAAGTGTTGTCGCGATACATGTACATAAAATAGCCAAAAACGACTGATACGCACAAATTGCGATGAGAGAAGGCACGTGGAGAGTTTCCGTTACATAGCCATTCAATATAAAAACCAAAGTGCATAATTTGAAATAATTAACGCCAAATGATAAAAGATAGCATATGGCCCGGAAAACCACAAGGATTGAATTCTTTACATAGGGTTAACAAGAGTCTCACGGGCTTAGAAAGGAAATGAATTCTAATGAAATAAAATAAAAGACAAACTTAGCGCATCTGCTTCTTAAGCGAGTAACGTTTATCTATGCATAAACACAGACTAGAAATAACTCTTTAAATGGTTGTTGCTATGGGAAAATACTTACAGTTACATGAACAAACAGATATATGTTGTGTCTTTAAAGAAAGAATTAGAGATAAGTGAGGTCATATTTTAAAGGAAAAATGGCCGTTAGTAACAGAATAAAATTAAAGATATTAAAAATCTAGCTTATTAAATAAAGTTACAAATTAAGGGAATATTGTAATTTTAACTAAGGGGGGAAAACAATTATTAACTAATATGTAAAGGAAAACGCCTTTACAGTGGTAGCTTCTTCAGATCTGGCACGACGAAAAGCTACCGCATTCATGAAATCTTAAAGTCAACATCTAATCGTACGGACATCGGAAGTGGTTATCGAAAGGTGACAATGCCTCAAGTAAAGTGTCCTTACACATAAGCGCGTGGCAAAGCGCTTCCATAAATGAGTAAACAGCAAAATGACTCCATGTATCAATGAATAGTAAAATGCTTTTCTAGTGTAGTCAAAAGTACTCCCCCTTCAGTCAGAAAAAGCAAAAAGAAAGATTTTAACAAAAATCGCTCTGTGATTCAATAGATAAACAACAACAATCTAATTCTTATAAATGCAGTAAAGGCATCGGAAATGAGCGGTGATGATTAGACGAGGAATCCGAAAATCATAACCTGTACTTGCTGCATCTATAAGAGAGTGACAGCATTCGATGCCCAAATACTTTTTTCACGGACGCTTTTGTCCCAACTAAACTGTTAAAAATTTTAAACTCACTCCACCGCTTTTATGGAAAACGATTATTTCAGCCTATCATGGAGCATTCTCATAGGTCAAAAGACAAATATTTTATAAAAGCGGGAGAGTGACGATGCAGCAAAAGGGTAAATTTTTTACAGTGTATGTATGAGATATTCCATAAAAGGGATGGAGTGACGATGCAGCAAAAGTTAAATTTTTAACAATGTATCGAAATGCTAGGCATTTTCTATTATAAAATTTGATGATGATTTCCTGGTAGAATTCGATTGTATGCCGAATGATCTTTTATTTATACACAGACATAAATACATAATCCATATTATTTTACAAATTCGTCGACATACAAGGACAAGATAGCACAAGGAATATTACGACACAAGAAAAGTACAACCGGGAGCTACACATAAAGAGTGTATGCAACGGAGCCAGTGGGACTCGAACCCACAATCTCCTACGCTCTCAAGAGATTAGCAGCGTGGTGTCTTAACCACTCGGCCACAAGGACTCCCTAGATGACTCATTTTTGTCCAGAATCTTTTCAATCAATCGTATACTGTGCTCCATGTGTCGTCATATTCACATCGAGAAATCCTGCATGAACAAAATCTGAAATCATTCTGGTGTCTAATCCGGTAACCAAATCTGAATCTAAAGATAATTTTGTTACACATATCTATGCACTTTATTTTGCATTGATATGTAGGGATAATTTTTTCCTCCGGAGCAAAATATATACTAAAGGATTTTCATCTTTTCAACAACTTAAGGATGTCGATTGGTATCGATGTCTATTTCCGCTTTAGTGGATGCGAGAACTTGTCCATTTAAGCTTTAACATTTCGCATCCAGCAAACTTTAAGGCCGCATGATTTTTTTTTTTTTTTTTTTTTTTTTTTTTTTTTTTTTTGCATAGGATAGCCGAGGATATTCCACAACCGGTCTAGTTTTTACTTTTTCAATTTTGGTTTCAGATTAAAAAAAAATATTTTAAATTTTAAAACCGGTTTAAACGGTTCTGAAATTGAAACTATCATTATATAAAACATACATAAGCAAAATCGAAGAAGTAAAAACTAGACCGGTTATAGATCATCCTCGGCTATCCTATGCAAAAAAAATCATGTAAATATATTAAAATTTGAGCAAGATATTTGAAAAGAACGCTCCCATAGTCTTTACACTAACATCCGGGTCTTTTTCTGAGTCTAGTGTAGTGCCTTAAGGTCCACATTGAAATCTACAGACTTCGTAAATGGGCATTGAAAAGCTGACAATCCATCAGTACACGTTAGAATTATTGTGAAAAATTACCTTTGTTTTTAAAGCTATCAATTTTCTGACTAATGAGAGCGATCTAAAAACGTTTATGGAGCGTTTTCATTGGTCAGAAAATAGATAGTCTTTAAAAACAGAGTTAATTTTTCAAGATATTTTAAACAGGGGTACACTGTTAAAAATTTGACCCTTTTGCTGCATCGCCCCTCCAGCGCTAATATAGAAAACGATTACTTCAGCCTATTATGGAGCATTCTCATGGATCAATAGTGAGATATTCTATAAAAGCGGGTTAGTGACGATGCAGCAAAAGGGTCAGATTTTTTACAGTTTAAAGTACGCGTACACAATCAGAGCGCGTCAAGTTGCTTCTATGATTTAGTGCATAGCAAAGTAATTTTAAATGCTCGTATGTATTAAAATACCCTTTTCAGTCATAAAAACTAAAAAGGAAGATATTATCAAAATCATACCATGATTCAACATGTGTCTATATGAAAGTAGCAATATTTTAAGTTAAGAATGTTCTTTGATAAACGCGGTTTTCCAAAGTACACAAAATTTAAGAATTTGTATTCCAGAACTTGGCGGTATTCGCCTGAACGAGTTTGTTTTATGGGTGAAAGAAGTTAACTATCTTCACTTTAATGGTAAGCTTATCAAAATTTTTCGTCATTTATATTTGTCCAAATGTAAATCTAGCACATAGCAATGTACTTTAATCACTTTGTGAATCCGGCATAACAAGCACCCTGATACACAGACACTCTTGCTTTAACGTGTAAGGCTCTTTAGAGATGAATTCTCAGCTTTTCGATATCGAATTCTCATGCCTGGATCGATGTGGATCTTTCACTTTGGTGGATACGAGAATTGTTACAGCTAAGATTTCGTACTTTGGAAAAAAACTAGCATCTCTGCAACAGTGGTTGGGATCCAGAAGGATTATTCGCTGTTAAGCAAAACAAAATTGACCAATCATAAGCCTTCATTTTTGAGAACTTTTCATTGTTCGAAGGAGAGAGTCTGGAATACATGAAGTGAAAATCTGCTATCGACACTGTAAAAAATTTGACCCTTTTGCTGCATTGTTACTCCATCGCTTTTATAGAATTTCTTTGTTTTGACCAATGAGAATGCTCCATAATAGAGCGAAGTAATCGTTTCCTATAAAAGCGATGGAGTGACGATGCAGCAAAAGGGTTCAATTTTTTACAATGCAAGCAGTGCTAAAAATTTGTATCCTTTAAATGTGCAACGATGCTACTGATTTCCAAAGTGTCGATCACAGCGACATCTGCGGCATTTTCGTGATACATTATCTAGACTAGCAATAATTCTTGCATTTTTAGAAAATGTCCTGCAGATGTCGCTTCTATCTTTAAATTTCATTAGCAATGTTGCACATTTAAAGAATAGAACATTTTAGCGCTTTTTTTAAGTGTTACAGAGGGCGTGTTCAGCACAACTTACCGGTTACTTACCGACCACTTACCGATTGTAGACAAGTACGAAATGAAAATCAAAGCGAAGTGTGAAATCAGCTACAATTCAACAGAAATGTTTTCATTGATGCCACAATTTGCTTTCGTACTGCCCTACAATCGGTCGGTAACATTGGTTATTTTTGTAAGTTACTCTGAACACGCCCTGAGATAGCCGATTTCCACACTATATCCTCTAGATGCTATATTTCCGGTTTCTTGCATAAGAGAACTTTTCCGGAATCCAGGTAGAATTTGCGCTGTTAGCGAAACCAGATTAAAGAATCACAAGCCTGAATTTTAGCAAATTTTTCAATGTTTTATATAAATTTTCTTGTTAATAAATCTCGTTTCGCAAACAGCACAAAATTTATGTGAATCCTGGCCCTCGTCCAGTTAGGATTTTGCACTTTGAACACTGTTAAAAATTTGAAACTTTTACTTTATCGTCAATCCATCGCTTTTATAGAAAATGATTACTTCATTGTATTATGGTGAATTCTCATTGGTCAAAATAGAGATATTCCATAAAAGCGGTGGAGTAACGATGCAGCAAAAACTTCAAACTTTTAACAGTGAAAATATCGTGTGTCTATGTAAGTGTAACATAAAAGCATGCAAAATGAACACTTCTAATTGGTCGATTGCTTCAAAATGAATTTGAAATTTAAAGTTTTTATTTTTAAAAAAGTTCTAATTATCAGATTTTTATGAAATTCGAATGGGACCACATGGGCCTCATGCGCTTTCAAACAAAAGAAGAATTATCAAAATCGGTTCATATTTGCAAAAGTTATGCGTGAACAACAAATACATACAGGTCGAAATCATAACCTCCTCTTTGAAGTCGGTTAAAAAACTTGTCAAAAATACGGGATTTTTTAATATAAGTTTTAGCTTTTTCTAACGACACACTTTAAAGCAGAGTAACAATTTGGTGTTACCCCTCCGACTAATTCATAATTTTTCCGACTAAACAAATGCAGTAGTAATAATAAAAATACTTAAAAAGCTGAATATAATTGATTCAGGAAAAAGAAAACGAAAGTATTATTTCTGAGAGAAGTATAAACTCCGTATACACTGTAAAATATCCAGATTATTTCGAGATAAAAATTCAAAGTATTTGGGTATTTTCAATTTTCATTCTGTATCATATAAATTTCTTAAGCACTTCTTTAAATCAATCAAAAATTACTTAAAAAAGTAAATAAAAACAATTTAAAATTTAATTTTTTAAAAATAAAATAGAAAGAAAACAGAAAAATTGTTGGTAGGAAAAAATAAAACCATGATTATTTTCCATTATAGGTAAAATTTGTACAGAGTGAAAAATATCCAAATTTTGACATGGAAAAATACGAAATATTCGTATTTCAGTTTTGAATTTTCATCGGATGCCACCTAAATTTCGTGATACATATTTCTAGCTAAATTTAAAGTTAAGATTAAAAAACAAAAGTTTCTTCACTTCTATCAGGAGATCTTAAAATTTCGAGACTAAACTAAAAACTTTCCGACAGTAAATAAATACAGGTGGATTTCGATATCTCGAAGTCAAAAAGCACAGGAAAAAAATTCGGAATATCAAGGTTTCACTCAAAATATCACGTTTACAAATAACATTAACATTGCTAGAATATGTACATAAATATTTTTTTTCGTCATATTGAGGTTTCTGAGTACACAATATTTGACAAATCAAAATTTTTCTGAATAGTTTTATCAGAAAAATAAAATCCGAGAAATTAATAAGTTACATTATTTAATTAGTAAATTAAAGTAATTAGTAAATTACCAATTAGTTAAATTAATTAATAATAGTTCCGGCTGAGAATAAATTTATGTTTTCTTCGTTCTAAATTGTTTTTCTTATTTAATAAAAACGACAGAAGTAATTCTCCAATTCATAAATATTCATAGATTAATACCTTTTTTTTCGGCTAAATTTATTTTTTTCCCATTGAACAAGAATTTTTCCGACATACCTTTTCGTTTTTCCAATTTATAAATTTTTAAAGGTTAATGCTTAATACTTATTTTTCCGACTAAACATGCCTTTTTTGGTGCAACGCAGAAACTTTCGAATGATATTTTCGTTTTTCCAATTTATAAGTTTTTGTAGGTAAATACCATTTTTTACGACCGAACAAAAATTTTTCCGACTGACTTTTCCATTTTTTCAATTTATAAATTTTTATAGGTTAATACGTAATACTATTTTTTCCGACTAACATGCCTTTTCCGATGGAATGGAAAGTTTTCCGAATGATATTTTCGTGTTTTCAATTTATATGTTTTTATAGGTTAATACGTAATAATATTTTTTCCGGATAATCAAGCCTTTTCCGATGGAACGGAAAATTTTCCGAATAATATTTTCATTTTTCCAATTTATATGTTTTTATAGGTTAATACCTTTTTTCCAATCGAACAAGAATTTTTCCGACTGTTTTTTCCGTTTTCCCAATTTATAAGTTTTTATAGGATAATATATAGTACTATTTTTTCCGACTAAACACGCCTTTTCCAATGGAACGGAAAACTTTCCGATTGAAATTCCCGTTTTTCCAGTTTATAAGTTTTTATAGGTTAATACCATTTTTGTCCGACTAAACATACTTTTCCCGATCGATCTAAAATTTTCCGACTGATTTCTTCTTGGGGGGGGGGGGGTGCTGCACCCCCCCCAACCCCCCCCCGGGATTTACGCCCCTGGACTTCTATCATTGATATGAATTTCTATGACTCAATGTCAGACGTAAACTGTGAAACAAAACGGACGATTTTATGGAGATTATACTGGTATAGATATTACCAAGACTTTTTTTTTTTTTTTTTTTTTTTTTTTTTTTTTTTTTTTTTTTTTTTACTGCGTATAAAGTTATTTTGTTTTTGATAGCTGAGTATTGCGTCGGAGGCATGTTAAGCAATTAAAATGCTTTTTAAAAATTGCATATCCCGCCGCATGCAAACTATGTCTGTCTTCCCCCTTTTGAATGTGAGAACATCAAAATAAGTTTGGTGTCGCAGATAAATTTGCGAAGTTTAAACACAAAATGCGATGAGTGATTCGATAGTCAGGGATTGGCTGCAAAATTTCACTGAAGGATGTGAAAACATTCGCACTGAGGAATGAAGTGCGTGGCCGTCTCTGATTGGCAATAATTTTCTTACAAAAGTCGAAGAGTACAAAAATTGGGTACAAACAAAACCGTACAACCGAATATTTACCATAACGACAACGTAAATACATTTTTATCATGTTTATCACTCACGAATTTAAACGCTGTTACCACAAAATTGGGATCATAGACGGTGTCTTTCTATGACATTGTCATACAAAAGCTCGTGCCATGCTATGATAAAAGCTTAAAAAATGATTGTAACTGCATCAAAAAATAATCAAAGAATTGTGTTTCATTATGCAGTAAACTATTTTTCCTGATAACGATTTCTTTTTGTTTAATCGCTTAATAGAACTTACTTCTAGATTACCTGATAAATATAAATTTTTATTGTTGATATTATCAAAATAATAGTCATAATGGAGTTTCTAATGATGATTTTTAAAAAAAACTTCATTTTTTATTCGTGACGAAACTAGGCTATCCACTACGAGCGATAGATTATTACAATTTAAATTAGACAATAAATCTCATTAAAAAGTCGACATTAGAAACATACATCTACAACGTCTTTTTCCGATGCTATCAAATAAATCTGCGGAATATAAAAGTATTCTTATTCTTACATTTCTCTAATTATATATATATACCGGGTGTCCCAAAAATGACTGATGGATTTTAAAATTCAATAACTTCCAAACAGTGACAGCTATTTAAAAAAAATTTGCAGGAGGGTTATGTATAATGTCAGGAGTTTATTTTTACCGTAATTTTTTATTTTAGTTCGCATCTCAAACAATAGGTGGCGCTGACGGCGATTGAAGGCCAGGTCGACGTTCACTCAGCATTGATCACCTGACCTTCAATCGCCATCAGCGCCACCTATTGTTTGAGATGCGAACTAAAATAAAAAATTACGCTAAAAAACTCCTGACATTATACATAACCCTCCTGCAAATTTTTTTTAAATAGCTGTCACCGTTTGCAAGTTATTGAATTTTAAAATCCATCAGTCATTTTTGGGACACCCGGGATATATATATATAAAGAGAGAGAGAGAGCATTTTTCCGGACTTAATATATATTGCTTGTATCAGACATGGTACTCAATTTTGAATTGTATTGTATTGTATTTGAGATGGATATGGATTTGTATTTCTATATAATGGTTATATATAAATATTTAAAAAATGTAAGGGGAGTGAATAAAAAGAAATACAGAAATTGCACTACGTACAGTAAAATTCTTATTGAATGTTATATAATGCAATTTCTTTTGATACATTCTAATAAAAAATATCCTTAAAAGTACTTTCAAGAGATATTACTTTTTTTAATAACATAAATAAAGGAATTAAAAGACTTAAAATTTCAGATTGTCATTTTCTTGGCATGTCACACTGAGATGTGTGCTTTCTTTTATACTGTATAAATATCGTTTTCTAATTTTTTTAAATTACTAATTAATATTCATACCATGTAAATGAATAGGAAAGTAACAAATGTTATGAGGAAAGTAACAAATAGTGTATTTTACAAATAATTTTCCATAAATAAATATGATAGTCACTGAAATGAATGTTTTTTTCCTGGCATGCTCATTTTAGTTCTTTATCAGGTATAAATATGGTGTTGCAGAGCAATTCTTATTTTGGAGATAGGTTTAGTCAGATGTAGTAAAATCATAGCTACCAGCAAGATCTTTTAGATATTTCTTTGAAAATAATTCAATTAATATCTTTGTAAATATTGAGTATTGATTATGTCATTTTCCTGGTTTCCATAAATTAACAAATAAAACTGAACGTTACATGACATTTGAGCCACTATATTGAAAACATGTCCCTTTAACCAAAATTAAAATGTTGGACCTAAAAATAAAGAAAAAGAAGCGAGAATGTAAAAAAAAAGTTTTAGAATGAATTAGCAATTTTACATGGAACATCCTTTACCCTCTAATATAAAATATATTGGCCTCTTGAAATTGTGAATTGTTTTCCATTCATTCTTTCAATCTCTCAGATGATCAAAATCCGACATTTTGTGATAGTCACCCATATATATATATATATATATATATATATGCAGCGTGATAAGACCTAAAATTAAACTATCGCAACCGCTTTAAGAGTCATTATTCAATTGACATCAACTAACCATTTTTAAATTAGGGTAAAACCTTGAGTTAAAAATGTTGCATGCGCTAGTAAACATTATTTTTGATGAAAATCAACATGAAATTATCATATAGATATAAAAAAAAGAGAGAGAGAGATTGAAAGATCCTTATATGTCATATTTTTTTATTTTTGGTTATCTTTAAGATCTTACAGTATGCGTCATTTTGAGCTTTTAACGACTAATTGAAGAAGAATCAGCCGGAAAATTTTTTCAGCCTCCTCCCTTCTACCCAACCGTACTCCTACCCTTCAAAAAAGTTGCTAAAAACATTTACAATTTTAGAAGCTACTGTGGAAGAGAGATTTGTAAAGGCTGCATAATTTAGGTACCTTGGCCATTATATTCTCTCTTTTTCTGCACGCACCCTCTAGGTAGGAAAACCGGGAAAGGTCCTACACACGCGTAACATTTTTAATGACCCTCGGAGTCAAGTCATTACCCAATGAAATGTATCTATTTTTAACGAACCCACAACAGTTATTTTTTTTACAAGTATATGTATCTATATATATAAAAAAGAAAAAAATCTTTTGTGCAACACGCAGCGTCTGTTTCTATTTCTTTAAATTTACATTTTGCATGACTACCGCATTTGGAAAGTCTTATTCGTTATAAAAATAATAAAAATGCTTTAAGTACCATTTCATAAAAAAACATGTGTCGAAAAACAAATTGTATGCTTATTACCGTTATCTATAAGCAAGAAAAAAAAATAAACGATGAATGTCATTCGAAAAATCAAAAGAATTTTTTTAATGAATAATATTTAAATAGAAACTTAGTTACAGACATAAAAAATACATTCTAAAAATTAACTATTGCAATATTTAAAAAATTCAAAAATAAAAAGTAAAATAAATTTTATTTATGGAATTAGTATTTTCTATTTTTGACCTGCATATTTTTATACATTTATAAGGTTGGCTATTTTTTTAACTCATATATTTTTCTTTTATTTGGTGTGGTTTACGATTTTTAATTTTATGTATTAATTTATTTTAATGAAATAATTCTCAAAAGGTAAAAAAATGTCTTTTATGCTACATTTCATTCACTGATAGTGATGCAATCGGAAAAAAGTTTCGTTGTTAACTTTTTGAAATTTCCCGGAAACTTTTTTAAGAGAGAGTTTTTAAACGACTTAAGATTATAAAATTTCTTTATATGTTTTTTTTCCTATATGTGTACATGCTTAAATTTTGAATACATGCTCATATTTTGATATTTGTTGCTTTTATTGTCCTTGAAAAACTTCGGCCTGATTTTTAACCGACTTACAGCGAAGAAGGTTATACAATTCGTTTGTATTTTTTCTTTTCTATGTACGTATTCTTATCGCTTCTGATCATATGCCCATAGCCCATATACTTTTTCCACTTCTTGTTTTTGAAAGTCCACGGTCTGCAGATTACCCGTTTCAATTCCATTGTAAACTAAAAATAGTACTTTTGTCTGTTCGTTTTCTTATCCTTTTTAACACATTCCCTCAAGGTAGAAAAGTGTTAATGAATTCAGTTTCTCTATCCGCCTGTCCGTGCTCTAACTCCTGTAAATGTACGCGGATTGCACTGAAATGTTTACCACTTTCCAACAAAGTTGAAAAGTGTTTATGAATTCGGCTTGTATGACCGTATGTCCCTCTGGCCGTCTTGCCACGCTCTAACTCCCGTAAATGAATTCAGATTGCCCTGAAATTTTTAGACGTTACTGACGATTACTCTAGCACGTATCCTATTTTAAATGAAGTTTCTAGCATGATAAGTCTATTTACAGAGACAATCAAAATTTTACCGTTACATTACGGCCTATGGGAAAAAAAATCGTTTCAAAGGAATTTTAAAGATGTTACACCCTGCAAACATATAAAAAGTTATATTCATTTCCGAGTTGCATTAAAATATGCTTTTTATAAATTATGCGGTGAAAAAAATAGCTATTATTCACTTACAGGGCCAAACAAAAGAATTCCATTATATAATGGTAAAGAGGGGAATTGTCTGCGGCATATTTTAATTATATTAAACTATTTTATGAATAATAAAATTGATATATGTCGCTGAGACTTAATGTAAGTTATACGATATAGTCGTGCATAATACGAAGTGCAGCATTTACAGGAACACACTAAAAATTTCACATAGCATGTTCTTTCCGAAGTTCAGTATATGTATCCGATGATGGCTGATGGATGGATGAAATGCATTTTAATTATTATATGTGCTTTTAAGTTCCACCAAATCTATGCATATTCTGTAATGTGTATAAAAGGTATAGTTGCTATACAAGCCTACACAAAAGTGCTCGCAAGCTTTTCTGCATATGAGCGTAAATAACTTAAAGTGGGTATTCAAATGAGTTATGTATTTTTCCGATTAACTGCATTCAGTTTACTAAGAAATGGTTGTAGAATATGAAAATTACATACAGGGCCACGCAAAGAATTGGACACATGGACATCTATGAATCATAATTTCCGAGAATGTGATTTCAGTAGTTTTAAGAGTGTTTTAGTTTAAAATAATTTTTAGCTAAATACTGGAGTGTAATAAAGGTACTAGGTAAACTACACGGCTGAACAAAAGTATTCAAGCATGTTTTAATCTATTAACATAAATTGCTGAAAGAGAAATTTCAACCTGCTAAGCATTTTCTTGCTAAACCAAATTTCAAACCTCATAGTATGTATGTTAACGGAAAAATCAAATACAGAGCTGTTAAAAAGTATTGGAATTCATATTTGGCTGTAGACAATTGCATTATTTCTCTAAATAACGAAGTTTTGTTAAAGATTTCTAGAAGTGTTGGAAAGTGTTTCATAATCTATGCTTAACTACATGATTTTTCTTACTTGTTTATTATTTTAATGGTGTTTAAAAAGTTAACCATGTGTCACGAATTTTTAGTTTGTGCAGAGTATTAATTTTTGTTTATAGTCGTTGTATCACATAAATTTTACATCAAATACTTTAATCACATCAAATATTTTAAACATCAACATAAGCTGTATTGACAATAATGAAGAATTTATCATTAAAACTATGGGAATTTAAAATGAATGTAGATTAGATTTCTGCTTTATTTCCGGTAATTGGATTTTAACAAAAACGGATAGAGTTGGCCTTATTTTTTTTAATTTATTTATTAATTTAATTATTTATTTGGATTCTGGGTTTGAGATAGATTAACTCTTCAGATTTAGTTTGGCGTAATGTTGTGTTTCGACTCTTACAAGGTCAAGTTGTTAAACCATGTTAAAAAAAAAAAAAAAAAAAAAAAAAAGTATTATTTTTTATTCAAAAAACAAATATGAATACCAATGCGTTGGTTTTTCTAGATAAAAAATAAATGTTCTGTTGAGATAAAAATACTGAATATTTTTTTTCGTGTTTGCATTAAAAGGTATTTTTTTTTCATCAGCTTTGGATAGGTTTAATGTTGAAGAATGTGGGGTTAGAGTTGAATTTCAATTGAATTATACGGGTGCGATTGGGATTTATGCGACTCGTACAAAGGTCTATAGTGCGTAAAACAATAAAATGTTGCCAAAACCCCAACAAAATTAAGAAAAAATCCCTTGACTTCTGTTTAGTTATTATTATCATTATTTTGTATGTGTGTATTCAAAAGTATTTTTGTGAGCTAAATTTTCAATAAAATATAATAATTATTGATCACTTAAAAAAAAAAAAATATTTTCAAATTTTGGAAATTTAATAACATTTGATAGGTATGTAAAATTAAATATGGATATAATGCAGTTACATTGCTTGCCTAATATTTTAAAGTATGATCAAAACGCGCCAACTTCGATCACGTTACTATAATTTATATATAGCTTTAATGTACTCAATTTATTTTTATACATAAAATTTTATTACATTAGTAAGAATAAATTTAGAAACAATAGAGAGAGAAAAAATAATTAAATTCTTTACACAAAATGCCACAATTTCTTGAAAGCTTTGTTTTTCTGGCAAAACTCTATTCGTGTCACTCTTCTGTCTGTCTGTCCGTCACAAAAAGAGAACCTTAATTCCAACGCTTTTCGTGTAGGCATCATAGCTTGGAGGTAAAACTTCTCACTAGCAAACGGAAGATTCTTAATTCAAATTCTGGTTCCGGAAGTTGAAATTCTCATACGAAGGATTTAATTAAAAGAAGTTACGTATTTTTGGACAATTTAAGGGTTTTTTATGATGTGATTAATAATCATTCATATTCATAATATTTTTCGGAATTCACTTTTCTTTCTATTTTAAAAACTATTGTTATTTATTAATGATTCAGAATTTTAAATTTCATTCAAGCCTTTTTTTTTTTTTTTTTTTTTTTTTTTGGATTTTATTTAAATAATTTCACATGAATATTTTTTTAATTTGATTTAAATAAATAACTTCATTTTATAATTATTTTTAAATTAAATTTATTGTTGCTATCATCTATGTAAGAATTTAATAATTATAAATTAACAATTTGTATTTATTAATTAAAGGATAAGCTGTTTTCAAAAAAATATTAAACAAACCCTCTGTGCAATTTGCAATCACACTTAACCACTTGTTCAGTCATATTGTAGTAAAATATTCAAAATTCCATCGTTTACAAATAGCAATGAAAAGTGTTTGACTTTGAACATTTATAAACGCACGTCATACAGACATCTGCACATTCCTATTAAGCATCACGCAGAAAATTTTTTAAATGCTTCCGAACTTTTTTTAAGGAAAGTTTTTATGAAAACGCATGCTAAAACGCTTTCAATCTTATTTCTGTACGTAAGACATCCCATAATTGGTAAAAATGAAATAAATGGAATTATTGGTTCCTTTGCTTCAATTTAGACCTGCAATAGTGGTTACTTTTCAGATTAGAATGTTGAGTAAACAAAAACAAGAAGTAGCCTAAAAAAAGTTTCTTACTTAATTTTTGTTAACTTCTTTTAAAATTTAAAGCGAATGTTAATTTTCTAAACTGAAAAAAAAGGGGGGGGGAAGAAAAAGGAAGTATAATCTGTTTATTACATGCCTCATTAACAGTGTGACATACACATGATGCATCAGTTTACAAAATGCATTGAAATATAAAATCCATTTTTAATAAATACATTTATTCCTTATACTCAAACATTTTATATGTTTTTTTTTTTGTAGATTGTGAAAATTATGTGTATTCTAAGTAAATTCAACAGTATTATTATTATATTTTACATATTTGTGAATGAGAAAATTTAGGAAAAAATTAACATTCTTTAAAAAATATTTTTTGACTCTACATAGAATTTTTGTTACAATATTTTCATTGGCTTCACTTTTTTTAACTGTGCCAAAATAAGTTCATAAAATTTTAATTGAAGCCTTCTTACTTGATATCATTGATATTGTATTTTTTCCTTTAAATCCAAAAATATTTTGTTTTAAGGTATTTTGGCGTGTTTAACTGAACTGCTTCATAAATACTGAATAATACATGCATATGTAGAAGAAAAGCAGATACAAAAATTATTGTTCGGACCTCTTTTTTTTATTTTCAGATGTTGGTCCATTGTTGATCGTTCGAAATTACATTAAAAGGGAGAAGAGAATTTCTTTTACTTGATTAATTACATTTGAATTATCAAGAAAGCTACTCGACGTTTTCATAAAAATGACTTTTTTCAGTTTATATAGTGCCTTAAAGTCTGTGAAAACATCCTATTTATTTTTTTCTTTCAAAAATCAAAATAAAATACTTTTATTTCTTTATGTTTTCGATAACAAAAGACAGAAAATAAACACGAATAAAATAAATATGCATAATTTTATCCGACTCACTTTTCTCTACGACGACCCTAGTTGTAAAAATGGTATTTACCTTATTATAATGAACAATTCAGTTCACAGTCATTGCAGTCACCGCACAACCGCATGAACAACTCTTAAGTGTTGTTAGCTATAAATTTTCCTATTGTTTCTCTTGTCTTTTCACTTAAAAGAGGAAACAATTAGTTCTGGGCATTGGATATTGAGAGTCAAGTTAATTCTTTACTCTCCTGGCCGACATCACATTTGCATGGTTCATTCTTCTCAGCATTATGAGAAAGAGTATGATGGGGAATATTAAAGCGGGGTTTATACCCATAAATCTACTTTTTTTTTGGAATTTCCATTTTCGTTTTCGCTGCATTAAGTAAAAGGGGAGATTTACCGAATTTATTTCACAGTTTTAAGAATGAAAAGACTAGGGAGATAATTCTAAAACACGTGCAGAAATAGCTGATATTAGCCGTCCCTATTAGAAAAAAAGTTCTAATTATTAGTTCTTTAACACCAGCAGATTTTAAATACGTCTGTTCATTTTCTGGAATTCCGCCTATTTATTCTTATATAATATAAATACAAATTTTATATTTCTTATATTGCATATACACTATATTGCCATTGATTATGGGACACTTGCGATTTTTGACATTTTACTAAATATCTAGAAAAATACATGAGGAATTATCTCGAAACTCTTAATGTATAAATATAATAGTATACGTCATACATCTCCGTGAAGATTTTTTACCGAAACGCCATAGGGGACCGTCAACAAATTAAAAATAATGAATATCTTTTCAATAACCCTGTCAAAACTAATGTAGCAAAAGCGCTCAAACTCTAGATTATGATTGAATGCCTTATTGTAATACACTGTGTTCATTTTTATGCAAATAGCATGCACACTCGCAGAGTAATTAAGGTTTTTATAAAAATGGTCCCAAATTTTTCCAAGTTTTTCCATTATAATTTTCAGAGTTCTTAATATAAAATAATATTTTTTTCAGAAAATATTACAAACAACATTGCACACAGTACCCTGTAATCAGAATTAAAAAATAATAAAAATTGTATGAAAAATGAGTAGGTTTACTATATAATTTTTTACTGCGCATGCGTCAAAGATATCAAAATTTCATTTGCATATTATGTTAGCTAAATGTATAGAGCAACTTTTGTAAAAGTCTCAAAATCATAGCTTGAAAATTCTGAAAGTAATCGTCTATAAAAAAAGGACAAAATCCGTTGTTTCAAAAATGAAGCAAAAAAATGAGGGATTTTATCCAAATGCAGTAGTACATCCCATATTATGTATTCTATATTGACACTAATCAATGAATATATAGATACAACCCCTCTTGTTTTTGCTTCATTTTGAGAATAACGGATTTTCGACTTATTCAATTGACGATTATTGTCAGAATTTTCAAGTTATGATTTTGTGACTTTCACAAAAGTTGCTCTATACATTTAGCTAACATAATATGCAAATGAAATTTTGATATCGTTGACGCATGCGCAGTAAAAAATTATTTAGTAAACCAACTCATTTTTTATACAATTTTCATTATTTTTTAATTCTGATTACAGGGTACTGTGTGCAATGTTGTTTGTCATATTTTCTGAAAAAAATAATATTTTATATTAAGAACTCTGAAAATTATAAGGAAAAAACTTGGAAAAATTTGGGATCATTTTTATAAAAACCTTAATTACTCTGCGAGTATGCATGCTATTTGCATAAAAATGAACAAGGCTTATTACAATAAGGAATTCAATTACAATCTAGAGTTTGAGCTCTTTTGCTACATTAGTTTTGACAGGGTTATTCAAAAGATATTTATTCTTTTTTAATTTGTTGACGGCCCACTTTGGAGTTTCGGGAAAAAAATCTTCACGGAGATGTATGACTTATACTATTATATTTATACACTAAGAGTTTCGAGATGATTCCTCATGTATTTTTCTAGATATTTAGTAAAATGTCTAAAATCGCAAGTGTCCCATAATCAATGGCAATATAGTGTATATATGTGTAGTACCACTTGTTCAGTCATATTGTAGTAAAATATTCAAAATTCCATCGTTTACAAATAGCAATGAAAAGTGTTTGACTTTGAACATTTATAAACGCACGTCATACAGACATCTGCACATTCCTATTAAGCATCACGCAGAAAATTTTTTAAATGCTTCCGAACTTTTTTTAAGGAAAGTTTTTATGAAAACGCATGCTAAAACGCTTTCAATCTTATTTCTGTACGTAAGACATCCCATAATTGGTAAAAATGAAATAAATGGAATTATTGGTTCCTTTGCTTCAATTTAGACCTGCAATAGTGGTTACTTTTCAGATTAGAATGTTGAGTAAACAAAAACAAGAAGTAGCCTAAAAAAAGTTTCTTACTTAATTTTTGTTAACTTCTTTTAAAATTTAAAGCGAATGTTAATTTTCTAAACTGAAAAAAAAGGGGGGGGGAAGAAAAAGGAAGTATAATCTGTTTATTACATGCCTCATTAACAGTGTGACATACACATGATGCATCAGTTTACAAAATGCATTGAAATATAAAATCCATTTTTAATAAATACATTTATTCCTTATACTCAAACATTTTATATGTTTTTTTTTTTGTAGATTGTGAAAATTATGTGTATTCTAAGTAAATTCAACAGTATTATTATTATATTTTACATATTTGTGAATGAGAAAATTTAGGAAAAAATTAACATTCTTTAAAAAATATTTTTTGACTCTACATAGAATTTTTGTTACAATATTTTCATTGGCTTCACTTTTTTTAACTGTGCCAAAATAAGTTCATAAAATTTTAATTGAAGCCTTCTTACTTGATATCATTGATATTGTATTTTTTCCTTTAAATCCAAAAATATTTTGTTTTAAGGTATTTTGGCGTGTTTAACTGAACTGCTTCATAAATACTGAATAATACATGCATATGTAGAAGAAAAGCAGATACAAAAATTATTGTTCGGACCTCTTTTTTTTATTTTCAGATGTTGGTCCATTGTTGATCGTTCGAAATTACATTAAAAGGGAGAAGAGAATTTCTTTTACTTGATTAATTACATTTGAATTATCAAGAAAGCTACTCGACGTTTTCATAAAAATGACTTTTTTCAGTTTATATAGTGCCTTAAAGTCTGTGAAAACATCCTATTTATTTTTTTCTTTCAAAAATCAAAATAAAATACTTTTATTTCTTTATGTTTTCGATAACAAAAGACAGAAAATAAACACGAATAAAATAAATATGCATAATTTTATCCGACTCACTTTTCTCTACGACGACCCTAGTTGTAAAAATGGTATTTACCTTATTATAATGAACAATTCAGTTCACAGTCATTGCAGTCACCGCACAACCGCATGAACAACTCTTAAGTGTTGTTAGCTATAAATTTTCCTATTGTTTCTCTTGTCTTTTCACTTAAAAGAGGAAACAATTAGTTCTGGGCATTGGATATTGAGAGTCAAGTTAATTCTTTACTCTCCTGGCCGACATCACATTTGCATGGTTCATTCTTCTCAGCATTATGAGAAAGAGTATGATGGGGAATATTAAAGCGGGGTTTATACCCATAAATCTACTTTTTTTTTGGAATTTCCATTTTCGTTTTCGCTGCATTAAGTAAAAGGGGAGATTTACCGAATTTATTTCACAGTTTTAAGAATGAAAAGACTAGGGAGATAATTCTAAAACACGTGCAGAAATAGCTGATATTAGCCGTCCCTATTAGAAAAAAAGTTCTAATTATTAGTTCTTTAACACCAGCAGATTTTAAATACGTCTGTTCATTTTCTGGAATTCCGCCTATTTATTCTTATATAATATAAATACAAATTTTATATTTCTTATATTGCATATACACTATATTGCCATTGATTATGGGACACTTGCGATTTTTGACATTTTACTAAATATCTAGAAAAATACATGAGGAATTATCTCGAAACTCTTAATGTATAAATATAATAGTATACGTCATACATCTCCGTGAAGATTTTTTACCGAAACGCCATAGGGGACCGTCAACAAATTAAAAATAATGAATATCTTTTCAATAACCCTGTCAAAACTAATGTAGCAAAAGCGCTCAAACTCTAGATTATGATTGAATGCCTTATTGTAATACACTGTGTTCATTTTTATGCAAATAGCATGCACACTCGCAGAGTAATTAAGGTTTTTATAAAAATGGTCCCAAATTTTTCCAAGTTTTTCCATTATAATTTTCAGAGTTCTTAATATAAAATAATATTTTTTTCAGAAAATATTACAAACAACATTGCACACAGTACCCTGTAATCAGAATTAAAAAATAATAAAAATTGTATGAAAAATGAGTAGGTTTACTATATAATTTTTTACTGCGCATGCGTCAAAGATATCAAAATTTCATTTGCATATTATGTTAGCTAAATGTATAGAGCAACTTTTGTAAAAGTCTCAAAATCATAGCTTGAAAATTCTGAAAGTAATCGTCTATAAAAAAAGGACAAAATCCGTTGTTTCAAAAATGAAGCAAAAAAATGAGGGATTTTATCCAAATGCAGTAGTACATCCCATATTATGTATTCTATATTGACACTAATCAATGAATATATAGATACAACCCCTCTTGTTTTTGCTTCATTTTGAGAATAACGGATTTTCGACTTATTCAATTGACGATTATTGTCAGAATTTTCAAGTTATGATTTTGTGACTTTCACAAAAGTTGCTCTATACATTTAGCTAACATAATATGCAAATGAAATTTTGATATCGTTGACGCATGCGCAGTAAAAAATTATTTAGTAAACCAACTCATTTTTTATACAATTTTCATTATTTTTTAATTCTGATTACAGGGTACTGTGTGCAATGTTGTTTGTCATATTTTCTGAAAAAAATAATATTTTATATTAAGAACTCTGAAAATTATAAGGAAAAAACTTGGAAAAATTTGGGATCATTTTTATAAAAACCTTAATTACTCTGCGAGTATGCATGCTATTTGCATAAAAATGAACAAGGCTTATTACAATAAGGAATTCAATTACAATCTAGAGTTTGAGCTCTTTTGCTACATTAGTTTTGACAGGGTTATTCAAAAGATATTTATTCTTTTTTAATTTGTTGACGGCCCA
Source organism: Maratus speculifer (assembly GCA_964019185.1). NCBI lineage: Eukaryota > Metazoa > Arthropoda > Arachnida > Araneae > Salticidae > Maratus > Maratus speculifer. The sequence goes on along the minus strand of OZ025299.1, from coordinate 239,679,411 downwards.
CTTTGGAGTTTCGGGAAAAAAATCTTCACGGAGATGTATGACTTATACTATTATATTTATACACTAAGAGTTTCGAGATGATTCCTCATGTATTTTTCTAGATATTTAGTAAAATGTCTAAAATCGCAAGTGTCCCATAATCAATGGCAATATAGTGTATATTAATTTGATATTTCATATATAATATACACATTTATTTGATATTTCGTATCTAATATACATTAATTTTATATTTTTATAAGATAACCTGGGAGTTTCTACCAATATTTATGGCTTAGTTTTAGATTTTTTCCAAACAAATATAGGATTTGGTACAGCGACTCATTGACTATCTATATAAAATTATAATTTAACAGATATGTATTCATAAAATGTAATGACGTGATTTTTTGACCAATCCATTTGGCGGTATTGCCTACCTACGAGGGTACTAACGCCATGCAAACAAAACTATAAAATAAATAAAATAATGGCATATAAATCAGGCAATTCTAAAAATACAAAATTTAAAGCCCTAGAAATTGATAAATTGCATTCTAAGCCATAGAAGATGTTCAACTTTTGTGAAAGCGTTTAGAAAAAGAACAGCGGGAGTAAGGTGCGGGTAAAAGAATATAAGATTTTAACAGTGTTTAACTAAATCAATATTTATGTTTCCGCAGATGCATTCTAAGCGAGAGAAAGTGTTCCTATTTCTTTAGAATATTAATTTCAAAGACGAGTATTATGAAATTTATTTTAAGAATAAATTATATGTAACACGTAAAAACAAATAAAAGAAATTAATATCTACAAGATTTAAATATTCGAATAAAAAATTACATGTCATTCCGTCTAATAGTTTTTGAGTTATGCTCAAAAAGCTACTAGCATTACAGTTTATTTTGCTATTATTAAAAACGAAATTAATATCGTGAATTCAAAATTTTAAATCCTCATAATTTCTAAAGTGTTGCATCGAATGATATCCCGGTTAGTATTCGCCAAAAAAATTTAGAGAAAATTTTTAAAAAGACATCAAAATTTGGTGTTCATATTGAAAATTTAAGAGTCTGATACAATAGTTGCATAATAAAAAATTTCTATTTCTCTTTTTTACATTAACTGAAAGATGACATAACTCCCAAAACAAAGGGTATTCTCGTTTTTTCTCGAGTAATTTCGTGATTAAAGTGTGTCAGATTTTATCTCTCTCTGCTGCACTTTTTTTGTAAATTTGTTGATAAAAGTATAGATGCTTGTTTAATTATGATTTATTTCTTTCACGTGATCACGGCTAACAAATTTTTTGCATAATGTTAATTAGGAGAAACTGGGTAGCTGATTTTTTAAAAGCATATAAATTTTTCTTGAGATTCTCATCTACAAGACAGTTAGGTTTTTCCTAGTTTACAAATAGAAACAAATGCATAATAAATTTCATTTGTGTTCTTCCGCATTTTAAAGAAAAATGTCATTGAAATATAGGTTCATTAATATATAGGTTCTACAAATTCCATTTGTATTTATTTTAATTATTTATTTTTCCCTCCATGTTCAATGTGGTATAAGTTATTAAATTCAGTGGTTCATATATTGTAATACAATTAAAGGTTACATTTAAAGGTTTTTAAATATAACATACAATTCAGAAAATGCAATTTATTTCTAATACAGAAGTATCGTTTTAAGTGTAAAACACCCTATTCTTAAACGGTTATTATTAGTTTTTTGTTTTATTCATAGTACAACCTCTTCACTCATATTTTAAATTTGACTAAAGATTTTCATTTAAATATACAGCATTCGAAATTTTCTTGAAAAAGAAAAATTATCCGAATTTTTTTTAAAAATATAAATAGATTTTTTCTATCATCCACAACTATTTGGTTCTTTTCGTAAAACAAATAAAAACAAATGCACTATAGACTTCGTTTACGTTTATCTGTATTCTTAAGAATAAGTATCACTAATCCTTCCACATTAAGCTGCTTTTTCCAGTATTTGGCTTGGCTGCGAAGAAAAACAATTCGTTTTCTCTGTTTCGCTCCCATCTTGTCTAATCTTTATTGCCATCTTTCGCTAATGAGTGGAGGTCATGCTGAGAACGATCTCAGCAGGTCAAGTACATTGACGATGTTCAACTCCAATTTCAGGTCAATGCATTTAGAATCAGAAATTCTTTTTACGAATAACGTGTAAAAATAAATATATTTGTTTTATTCTTAGCTATTCGCACTAACGATATTTTACTTAATCAGAACTCCGAATTTTTCCCATATAAATAAGTATCCAAATACATAATAAGTAAGTGACGCTAGCTATTCTGATTTATAAATGCTGCAAAATTATTATTTATTCATATACATATATTGTAAAAAAAAAAAAAAAAAAAAAAAAAAAAAAAAAAAAAAAAAAACCTGCGTGAGTTAGAGGATTGCAAATGAAATTTTTCAGGATGTTAAGTTCTGAACCTACTATACTACCCAGATCAATACTGGGTAAAGAACTAGCAGATACTACCTCGTAGAACTAGTAAATAAAGTCGTTGTAATTGAATATCTATCACTTTGAATAAGAATTAAACCAATTAATTTCTGACCCCATTTTCCTTTTACCTTATATTTATACCTTGATTAAAAGGGTATTTCAGCGTTTTGAGACGAAGCTAATGTATCGCTTTTCTACACTTCTTGAAATTTCCAAAGAGTCTGGCACCAGTATTAATGATTTAAAATAATAATAATAATAATAATAATAATAATAATAATAATAATCCATTTAATCCTTTCCGGTTCAATTTTATTTTCAGTTTCTAGAAAAAATCACTTTTACTTTAACAACATTAATTCTAACTATCCAAATAGATTAATTAGTTTTTGAAGAAAACACAACAGTTTTTAAACACTATTTAGTTAATGCCACGTTTACATACGTCACATACGTTGATGGGCAAGTAAAAACTAAAGAATGATAAGTGGCCGGAAACTTTTGAGAACATGTGTTTTCTTTTATATTTAATTTTGTCAATAAAATTTATTGATATTTACACGTTCTTCTATAAGTAAGTTCCTAACTAATATGTCAATATAATGTATGAGTATCGCTTTGAGATTCCTCTTCATATGGGTATATTTACAAATTAACTGAAAAATTTTTGCTGGCCGGAAACTTTTGACCGCCACTGTATATGAGAATAGGCTAAGGAAAAATTTTTGGAGATATTTAGAAAATATTGTATTACAATAAGATTTAATTTATATTACAACTTCCTAATGCTTTTTTCACTTTATTACACATAATTTTTTCTGAAAAGCAACTTTTATTTTAAATTTAAAGAGTAAAATATGCTTAATAATGTCAAAAAAAATTATTTTTGTTAATCGCTATTGAATGTTACTATGAAAATATTTTTTTAAAAAGAACATAAGCGAGGACATGTGCATTTTCTGTTATGATAATCTAATAGGATTGGAGGACATAGGCCAAAAAAATGTGATTATTAAAGAACGGAAGTTAATAAAAAATAATATTTATTGCGCATTATATTAAATTAATCTTTTTTATACTGAGATTTGTGGACGTAAATAAAAAAAGGGTAATATGTTACTTTTACAGAGGAATACAGGCGTAAAAGCATTACTCTAATTATTTAATTACAAGTATATTAAAAATAACTTGATTTCTTCCACTGGATAAAACCAGTAACTAAAATGTTCTTTTGAATTAGATAACACGAATGGAAAAAAAACGAAAAAAAAACCGAATATTTTAAATGATTTATCTCCTCAGAGCATTAGTTTACAAGCGTTACTTTTTGGGAGGTGTCAAAGCATTCCTAGAAAACATAATGAGTTTAAGAAACACTATTCAAGTAGTAATGTGAAAGAAAAACTTTTAGATGCTTTGGTACAGAGAAATTGCTTTATTTCCTTTGTTTAGTTAAACCAGGTTTGCCTTTTTCCCCGTTTTTTTTTAAATAATTTTAGCGATTTCCATCCAAATCACTTTAGCTAAAAAGGAATGAAACTAAAGGCTCAATGTATAGAAACTACGTTATGTGTGCAACAGCAACGTAATTTAAGTGCAAAAGATGGGCAGATTTATGTGAAGGAGTAACAGTCTAGTGTGCAATGGAAATGTATTTTCTTGTCCACAATTTACTCATCGATTTTTTTAAAACATAATGTAGACAAGGTCTTGTAATGTTGCACTAAATTGAAATTGAAACTATTTGCAAGAAATACTGCTTATTCCTCAAAATCAATATTATTTAATGCACCCAAAATGCCAGTATTTTGTGGTGAAAAATTAAGCTTTAATACAGTGATTTTTGCAGAAAAAATCAGCATGATTGCAGCCCTTTTTTCTGCAAAATTCGAAAAATAGAGAGATTTAATGCCAATTCTTCTGTTCATTTACGATAAAAAATTCTGAAAAATTAGATTTATAAATTTATAGAAAATTTCGCTGCCATTTTTGTTATTTTTGGGGTTTCGTACTTAAAAAGAAAAAAGGAAACCATTATAAGATCACGCCTGAGTCTGTGTGTCATTCTCAGCCATTTTACAAGTAAACTGTCGAATGTTATTCCCCCTATTTACAAATTCTAAAACATTCATAAATATGTTTACAAAAATGTAGAAGAGCTAAGTTACTTGAAAATAAAAATCTTTTCTTTATATCTTTATATATAAAAATCTTCTGTGCGTGTGTATGTAACTGAACTCCTCCTAAACGACTGGACCGATTTTAATGAAATTTTGTATGTGCGTTCCAGTGGATTCGAGAATGGTTTAGGTTCACATTTCATCGAAATTGATTCAGTACTTTTTTAGTAATTAGGCAAAAACTAATAGTTAGTGATTTTTCGCTAATTAAAAGTTGTATAAATATGAAAGAAAGTCTAGATTTCGTATTAATCACAGCACAAAAAAAAAAAAAAAAATATACCGAACCAAAAATCTTGAAAATGGGGTTAAAAATACTTATTATAACATCGAGTGCCGCTAAAAAAATATTATCGAATATTCCACCCCTAAGGAGAGTAAAAAAAAAGAACGAACTTAAAAAAAATCGCTTTAAAATCGGCTTTTGTATATATGTTTAAACTGATAGCATATTTTAATGCATTTTTTCATTCTGAATCGAATGGTACTAAGCAAATTCGTTTAAATCCAGTAGTTCGTGAGATAATTCACATTTTCCTAATTTGGCGATGTCTTCGGCGCAAAAACCTGAAATTTTCAATCCTTATCTATATATATATAACAGAAAGTCAGGATTTCGTTTTAATCACAGCACAAAAATTTCTACCGAACCAAAAATCTTGAAAATTGGAGTAAAAGTACTTCTTATAACATTGAGTGCCGCTAAAAAGGGATTTTCGAAAATTCCACCCCTAAGATTAATAGAAAAAAGAGCGAACTTTAAAAAAATTCCTTAAAAATCGGCTTTTGTATTTATTTTTCAACTGATAACATATTTTAGGGAATTTTTTCATTCTGAATCAAATGGTACTAAGCAAATTCGTTTAAATCCAGTAGTTTGTGAGGTAATTCACATTTTCCTAATTTGGCGATGTCTTTGGCCCAAAAATCTGAAATTTTGAATCCTTATCTCTCTATATATAAATCTTCTGTGCGTGTGTATGTCACTGAACTCCTCCTAAACGACTGGACCAATTTTAATGCAATTTTGCGTGTGTGTGTTCCAGTGTATTCGAGAATGGTTTACATTCACATTTCATCGAAATTGATTCTGTACTTTTTTAGTAACAAGGCAAAAACCAATAGTTATTGATTTTTCGCTAATTAAAAGTGTTGAATAAGTTCGATGAATGGAGTGCGGACGGAATGCCCGAGCGGTCTAAGGGCCAGATATAAGCTCTGCTTCTCGAAGAAAGAGATCGCGTGTTCGAACCCCGCTCCTGTCAAACGTGTATGCTTTACAGTAATATTGCCTGTATTATAATTTTGATTAACTGACTTCAGAAAATCGTTAACTTTTAACAAAAAAGAGAAAAATAAAATTTCTATCAAAAATTGAACCGACTTCAAAAAATACTGAAGAGTGAAAAATAATTTCTTTACATAATTGTAATAAGAAATTAAATTAAGAGCGTAGTGTTTATCGTGCGTATTACTATATTTAAGTACATTTATTTGATTTTCTGGTGTCGGTGCCAGGAAGGACAACGTCTGTCGGTGACAGGACAACGTCTGTCGGGTCCGCTAGTATCTTGTGAAAACTTATGTAACGCTGAATTCAAAAATGCATTTCTTTCAATTTTAAGTATTACATTTTCAATGATATTGTACAAAATGAAGAGCAAAAATATGTCCCGACCCCCTGCCATCTATCTCCAAATCTACAGAAACTAAAATGATGAAACGTAGTACAGATATTAAGAAGTCTTATTATGGTTTTAGAACGATTTTTTCAAATAATACATTTAACAATTCATATATCTTTTGTAAGGAACCCTCTGACCTCGAGTAAAACTCGTTCTTGACCGTTTATTATCTTACAATTAGAGCAAACTTGTTTTATCCGTTTTAATCTTATTGATGTTTGTTCTAGATCATCACTATTCATAATTTTAGCTAAAATATTTTCTCACTAACAATTGCAAAAATTAATGTTCGCATTATGAAATATATCTGATTCTGTGATTAAATATTTCGAATATTTCTATTAAAATAAAAGTGATAACTTTGAAAATTTAATTGTAATAAAAGTGTAACTTTGTAACAAAAATGCAAGCACATTATGTTTGGGATTTTATTATATCATAAATGTTGATATAATACAGATTGGTTTATTTATTAATAATTTATACCTTGCTAACTAAGTCTTCAAAATTGCTAACTTTTTTTTCAGAACACTTTTACAACACTTCAGCTGCAAAGTTTTTTGCAGCAAAAGTTTTTGTGAGAACATAAAAGCAGAAGATTTATATCTCACGCTGACTTTCTCTGTCAATCGCATCCGGAAAACCTTAAATTTGGAAGCATTTTCTAAAATATTTTTTGACCTTTTTTTTGCAGAAAAGGAAGCTCTAATTACATAGTTTCTAGGTAAAAGAACTTGATAATGTCATGCGCATATGACTTAGAGAATGTGTCAGAATGCAGCCATTTTGGATTCGAATTCAGCCGTATTTTCCATTGAGAATAGCATAGGATGCGCAATGCATTTTTCGTCCCTTTTACAAATTAAATTTTGATTTTACTTAAAAAATATTTTGAAAAATACAATCCTGAACTGATTAATCTTCGTGGAAATTGTATGTTTTTCTACTCTAAAAATTGGTTGCTATGAATTTTTTTGCTCCCTTTATTGATGTATTAAGAAGCTTAGGTTCTTAAACTTTACAAAAAAAATCAGTTTTTGAATTGTGTAAAAACATGACATAATAAAATCACATACGGCCGTTTCGAGGATTCTTGGATCCCCTTCTTCATTGCTGAAGACAGAGCAAGAATTAATCGGTTCAATGAACTCCTCGGTTATAGCCCCAAGCATTTCATAAGTCATAACTCGGGCTATAACTGAGGTTTTAATTGTACCCCTTTTAATATTTTTCTTCCTGCTCCTCCCCCTCCCCGAACTGAGGAAGTTGATCCAAGAATCCCCGAAACGGCCGTGTCTGATTCTTTTGTGTCATTTTTTTACGTATTTGTGCATTTAAATGTTGTTAAAAGTTTTAACTTTTTTATTAAAATCCGCACAAAGTGTTTTATTTATGCTCAAAATGAATGGTAGTCTTAAAAGCTGTTAAATATGTAATATTTTCAAAGAGGGAACTTTAAAGACATTTTTTTCTAAAAATGTGATTTTGGGCAATTACTCATAGGTAGTAATAAAAAGAAAAGTGTCCAGTTAAATAATTTGCATTGTGCTCATAGATTATTCACTATTCACAAAAATTGTATATCATACTCTTATTTTAAATAATAATGCCTCTCGAAAAATAAATTAAGTGGATTAGCCCTTCTCCCTTTTCCCAACTTTATACTTAACCAGTGAATCTCCAAATTTAATCAAGAAAGCACCTTATCCGAGAAAAATTGTATACCAAATTGAAACAAATGTATTATTTTGGATGAAAAACACACTTGGCTAAATTGTGTTGGGGTGGGGATTAGCTCCTCATTTCCTTCTTTATGCTTAACCAATGACTTTTTCATATAAACCCGTAAACCAAATTTGAAGAAAATTAAATAATTTTGCATGAAAAACCCATTTATCTAAATTAAGGGGGAAATAGACCCAGTTTTCCCCGTTATACTTCAATAGTAAACCGAGAAAATGATCAGGTTCTTATTATAATTAACCTAAAAAATAATTGCAGTAAGTCGGATATTTCTATAAAGAGTTATACGTATATATTGAATCTGTGGATTCATTAGTTCCCATGTTTTGACAGCATGTGAGCTTAAAAAAACTTTCTATAATTTTTTCATTAACTTTTAAGAATATATAGCATTTAACGTGCAAAAATTGCTAAATATGAAAATAATTTTTCCCATTATGATCTGAAAAAATAATGACATGAAAGAAGAAACATGTATCTCTTACTGCCTTTTAAACAGCGTTTTTGTAAAGTATATTTTTTAAAATATAAAATGACAAAATGGTCGTTTGTTTTTCACTTTTCGTCGCATTAAGAAACCTAAGCCTCGATAAATAAGACAAATGTTTTTTATATTAATATTGCTACTAAATATTCAAAAGAGCCCCGAAAAATGCCAATTGTAATTTGAAAAATATATAAATTTCAATGGTGCAATTTTTCTCCATAAACGAAAAAGACACATAATTTAGACACTAAAACATTAACATTTGCATAAGAGTCTTGTTAGACTCCATATATTACAAAACAGTGGGTGTTACTTGGATTGAGAAAAAGGTTCCCCTTTCCTTACTTCACAATTAGTATACACGGCGGGTGTACAGTCAAATGAAAAAACATTACTTTCGGGAGGATAAAGAATATATTAACTAAAGGTAAACAGGCATAAGTCTTTGTTCTGTAAGAGAATATTCTAGGACACCCGCTGATTTCCCTTAAATGGAAACAGAATTGTAACGAAACAGATTTTTCAAAATGAGACCATGCTGATTACATCAGCATCCCATTTTTTTCAAAGAAAATATCATTCTATTAAAAAACAATTATCATTTAGCGGGAGGTTTCAGCATGTAAACAAATAAGCCGCATTCTTGTATTGATGGCAATGTTGTTTGGCCTGATCCAAATCACAAATGAATACGGTATGAGAATTACATTTGGCTAAAATATTTCTCTTAAAGCAATATATATAAATAAAATTATCCATATCATTAATAGTTAAATTAAAGTAGTTATAATGATTGCTGCACAGTGACATCATTCACATTGCTACTGCATTATCATATAAGGAGGACAATTAAGGGACCGACAAAAAATCAAAGAAAAATAAAGTATTTTGGATCACCCTGTACATTACAATGCATGAAATGATATATCGCTGCAGAATGCAATTATGTCGATACTGTACAACATTTCCAGTGATTTTTGTAAGAGAAGCATGTATATTCATTCAGATATTGCAATTTTTTTGGAAAGCTCAAAAAATTCTGACACGTTTTAGGTTATATCGTGCAAGGATTTCAATCAAATTTAAAGCCAGTTTCAGACAAATTGGAAAAATGTACTGGAAACAATATAGTGCAAATGGAATGTAAATATACTAAATATTTTATGAAATGTGAGTAGTTGTATAAAATAATTTTTATCTGCGCATCCGCGAACGATGACAATGATCTTTTTTATATAATTTAATAGTCAACTCTATGGAGCAACTCATAAAAAATATCTAGTCATGTATCGTAAAAATTTAGAAATATTGTTACACTGAAGAGGGGTTACGAAACGTATGCAATTTTAATAGTTTTTATGTATTTATCTGATACTTTTATTTTGTATGTTTGATAAACTATGATGTCTTTTCAATCATATTGTAATAAAAGAGAAGTATCTAATTCATCCTAAGGTACTTATAATAACATTTGTTGACATCTTGTCCTTGCCATATCTCAGCTTGCATTCAAATCTCTATCTTTATTATTATTATTATTATTATTTTGTGCATAATACTACCATAAAAGACTATAAGAGTTCACGATTTAAAATTTCTATCTCGTGCCACACAAGAAATATCAAAGCTTTAAAAGTGCGATTTTTGAAATTTTTGAAAAAATTGGGATGTTTTTTAGTAAAAAGAAAAGAAATTCCATATCTAGAACTTGGCGTGTGAGTACAAGTACTTTTTGAATATTTGTAAGAAAAATTTTGTCAAGTTGATAGCATTAATTTCTAAAAAATCCTCCTTTTGTAAGCTGACAAACTTTTAAAAAAAAATTAAATTTTAAGCTAAAATTTCATCAGTAAGCATTCCTTTTAGGAAACCATTTTTACCAGACTTTTAGCCCATTTTACTCTGAACAAATTGCTTTAAACCCCACTCGAATTGGAAAATTAAAAGATGAGTTATTTACAATTCCGTAAGGCCCAGGATGTGAGAAAATGCTACATACGAGGAAACAAAAATGGACGCCGTGCACAACCATAAAATAATAAATTTAAAATAAGCCATTTTGATTCATTCTATCACATTAAGGTTGCTATGCATAATTTTTTTTTTTTTTTTTTTTTTTTTTTTTATTATTATTATTATCAAGCAACCAATAAAATATTTTCTGGACCACTTGAAATGGATTGACCATTAGATATTTTTTATTTTATAGCGTATTATTTTTCCCATTTATTTATAAAACTGAAATTTCGTGTCTTGAATAACGGAATATTGCCATTTTAAAAATAGGCCACTATACTTAACTGGATTTTTTGTGAAAAAACACAGAACAGATGGCAATTTTGTTGCAAATACAATTTTCGTTTTTTTCGCAGAACCACTTTTTTACAGTGCACATTGGAGATTATCTAATTCAAATTTTGTCCAAACCTACCACCATGAAAATTAGTCGCAGGTTTTTAAAAATTGAGCCGTGAGAGACCTGTATTTATTTATCATAATCTATCTGTTTCAGCCAATTTGTAAGTTGTTTTATACTTTAGCTTTACTTTTTTTTAAATAAAAACTATCTGCTTTAATTAAAATTTATGTTACAGAGTTATAAGTATTTTTATCAACTGTTAACTTTTTATTTTCGAGCACCTTCCAACATAGTCGAAAAATGTTTGTGACTTGGGTGTGTCTGTATATCTGTCCGTTCCGTATATGCTCTGTCCCATGTAAATATACTCGGATTTTCATGCTATTTAAATATGTTATTGATGCTCACCATGAAATATTCAGTGCTATATATGAAGTGTATAGCATTGGCAGTTTATGTACAGGTATACTCAAAACACTTTCATTACATTATGATACATAAGAAAGGATCGTTTGCAAAGTATTTTAATGAGATTACTCTATTTCAGAAGTATTGAAAATGATATAAGTGTCTAGATTTCACTGCAAGATCATTACTATAGAATAGGTTATTCATAGACTTGTTAATTTACAGAGGCACACAGAAGGAATCGATTACAATAGTATCTTTGAGAAATAATTACTGGAAGTGTGTGTTTAATTTCCATATGCGCTTTGAAAAAAATTAGCTATTTTTTTGCACGTTATTCGTTGTATATGAATTCTATACTTTTTATATATAGTCCAAGAGCCGACAGCACAAAAACCTATTTTATCGAGTTCAAGAAAAAAAAAAAAAACTTTATTTTATTGAAGAGTAATAATAAGGGAATCTGATGATCCATGTCTGCCGGAAGTGAAGTGTTGCATAAGCCGAAAATGAATACCATTAGTAGCTCCCTCGTAGGTTTGAAATTATTTTCCTGCTCTTAGCTTTCTACATTTTCATACCTTTGATTGTGCGAGAAACACAATGTTAAACCTATGAGTAAACCACTAGTGGTATTAATTTTTGGCTTATGCACCACTTCACTTCCGGCAGACATGGATCATTAAATTGTCCTATTATTACTCTTCCATAAAATAAAGTTTGTTCTTGTGCTCGATAACATATGTTTTTGTGCAGTCGGCTCTTGGACTAATAAGGCCGCAGAAAAAATTCTCGTGCCACCCTCCTTATAAGAAGAAAATTGCTGAGGAGGAAATTTTAATTGAGTCTTTTATTTTTTAATTGAACTAAATTTTTGGATGCATATAAACAACAGATACAAACCGATATATTATATAGAGTGATGCTCACAGAATTAAGATAATTTTCCAATTGTCGGTGGGAATAGATGAAATTGAGTTTTTAAATGTGTTATGCATTTCCAGATGGTTGAATTAAATATAATATTTTAACTTATTGAATAAAACAATTTTGTTACATTATTCCGAATTTGTTGGAAAGTGTTGCATAATCTATTCTTGATGTATAATTTTTTTCTTTCTTGTTGTTTTATTTAGTTATATATTCTTTTTTATTCTAGATTATTAGCTTCTAGATCATGGAATTCTTGGCAGGCATTTTACATAAATTTTGAGTATATAGCCATTGAATAAGACCTAAAGAAAACATAATCTAATAAAAATGTCGAACAGGTAGGCATATTGAAGAAACAGAAAAAAAGCAAAATGCTATCAGTTTCCCATTCTATTGCATAAAATAATCTGCAATACTTTTAGAGATATCTAAATTGCAGAGGAAAAAAGGATTGCATCTCCCGATATCGGATAATCTTTTTGCCTAATGTTATTTCATGGTCACAGACGGAAGTATATATGGACCTGTGAGAAAAAGTAATGCATTTTTCCATCCAAATTTATGGATTTTGAAAGTATTGATGGCCTTTTTTCTGCAGATGATGGACTGGGAAAAAAGCAACCCCTTGGAAACCCTTTTCTTTTGAAAAAAAAAAAAAAGAAAGTTACAAACAAAAGATTGAAAACAAGAGATGAATGGGATACGAATGGATTACGTAGAAACACCGTCGAAGCGGAATTTTTTGATTTGAAATCGAACGGTTATTTGCTTAATGCATGAAAATAAATATTATATGATAGAATACAAAATGCTTTAAAATAACTTGCGAATTAATTCTCAAATATAATGAAATATAATTATTTAAATCAATCTTTTTCATACGATTTTCAATTTATTAGAACACAGTGGTGATCATATTTCGCCCCTCCATTTTTATTCTCTTCTCTTTTTCTTTTTTGTGGATGCTAGCATGTATGTTATTTTTTCAAAAAGTAAGGTGTATTTTATACATTTCTAAACATTTACTAAGAACAAGTGGGTAAGTGTGATCGCAGATCGCACACAGGGTTTCGTTTAATATTTCTTTCAAAACAACTCATTCTTTCAATAGTAAATACAAATCGTAATTTATAATTATTAAATTCTTACATCGATGGTACCACCAATAAATTTAATTTTAAAATAGCAGTTATAAAAGGAAGTTTTTTATTTTAATCAGCATAAAAAAGGTTCAAATCAAATTATTTAAATAAAATCCAAAGTTTCCATTTTTTTAAAAATACGACATAAAAAAAATTGCGGAGATATAAATAAAATTTTAAATTTCTAAAACCTAAAACAATTATTTAAGCGAAATTTTAAATGCTGAATCTTTAATAAATCGCAATTGCTTTTAAAATAGAAAGATACGTAAAATTCCAAAACATATTATTAATGTCAGTGATAAAAAATATATATAAACTTAAATTGTTATAAGATACGAATTTTCTTTTAATTAAATCTATCTTAATATGGAATTTTTAACTTCCAGCTCCGGGGCTCGAACTAAGAACCTTTCCTCTACTAGCGAGATGCTTTACCTCCAAGCTCTCATGTCTTCATGCAATACATTGAAATTAAGGTTCTCTTATAAAATTAAATCGCAAAAATGAGTGGATGATATTAAAAAAATAATTTAATTTAAATAATAGACTTTTTCAAAATTTTGTGATTTGCCGTGTGACAAAATATATTCTGCTGCAAGCACACAAATTTTGACGTATCTGGCTTATACAGTTTTTATATGCGTGCTCTGTGACGGACAGACAGACAGAGGACAGATACAAATAGGGTTTCGTCGAAACCCTATGAACGAAACTCTTAAAATCAACTGTGTATTTTTAACATTTTCCAGCATAGATGAAAAATGTTTATGAATTCAATTTTATCTTTCTTCTTGCCGTTAATCCGCACTCTTACTCTCGTAAATATTCTGGGATTTCCATGCAATTAACATATGTTTTTGAGGTTCACAATGGAATGTTAGAAAAGGAAGTCTGCAGCATTTATAGTTTATTTACATACGCACTCAAAAGAATTCTGTTACATTATGGTCCATAGTGTAAATTCGTCTGCGATATATTTTAATGGGCATTATTCCAAACATATTAAATTCATATGCATTACTCAGGTTTACTATAAAAGGCTTACTATATAATATGGTGTTTATGTTATTCACTATTCATTTACTGGGACGCATAAAAGGATTTATTTACAGGAATGTCTATTTAAAATAATTGCTGCAAGTGCATTTTTTATTTTTAGTTCTGGTACGCGTTTTTAAATTTAACTGTTGTTTTTCCTATTACTTGCTGTGCAGAAAATCTAGGGAAGAGGGGGGGGGGGGGCATGTTTTAAATGGGGGCACATTTGAACACTGTAAATATTTTCCTTCAAATAAATTAATTTTTAAAAATGTATATAGTAGTACATTACTGTTGCTTCAATGCAATAATAATTATACAAAGCTGCACCATTTTGTATGCACGCTTCTACAGCTCATATTCAAAATATTAGAATAATTGAGAAAAAGTAATAAGAAAAAATTATTTGTCATTTATTTATTTTTTATACTAAGTAAATGCAATTAAATTTCTTATAAATTAAATCTGGAATGTTTAGATAAGATTTTAACATTTATAAAATATAAAATACAGCACAATAAATTAGGTATACAGCTTCCTTAAACACACCAGAATATTAGAATTAAAATTAAATTGGTTCAAAATATTAGAATATTTTATTTTACGCAACAATATTACCTTATGAATATGAAGTAAATGGTAGTTAATATTTTGTAGCATCCCCTTTAGCTTTCATAACAGCGTACAATCGATCTTGCATACTATATACAAGGTGTTTACAAACATTTCTATCAATATTAGCCCAAATAGACTTTATACGTGCCACTAACTCAGTTTTACTTGAAGGAGGATTTTCTTGAAGTTTTTTCTTCATTATACACCATAAGTTTTCGATGGGATTAAGATCTGGTGAATTTGGTGGCCAAGGAAGTACCTTAATGTTGCGTTGGCGGAACCAATTCTTAATTGACACCGAGGTATGCGGGGACGCTAAATCTTGTTGAAAGATGAAATCATCTTCAAATAAATCTTCTGATGATGGAATCATGTAATATTCTAAAATTTCTTGATATATCAGAGAGTTAACCTTTTCGTAGACGATGCATAACTTTCCAGGTCCTTCTGCACTCATACAACCCCAAACCATGACACTAGCAGCAAATTTTACGGAACGTTTAAGGCATTCTTTATCAAATGCTTCTTGCTTCATTCTCCAAACTCGAATACCTTGATTACCATATGAAACACAAAACATACTTTCATCACTAAATAATATATCTTTCCAATCTTCATTGCTCCATAAAAGTCTTGATTTACACCAATTCAATCTTATACGCTTTTGTCTTGCAGTCATGAGAGGTTTTGTTTTCGGTACACGAGATTCAAATTTAAATTTATGGAGACGTCTTAATGTTGTCGATGTAGAAACTTCAACTCCTTCTTCTTTCCATTTTCGGTGCAAGAATCGCACACTTTTAAAACGGTTTTTCTTAACTATACGCTTCAGTTTCCTGTCATCTCTAGCAGATGTTTTTGGTTTTCGGCCACCATTTCGGCGATTATTTTGAAATTTTCCAATTTTTGAATATTGTGTTAGTATTTTACTAACGCTCGATTGCGAACAATGTAAATAATTCGCTATAAAACATTGATTTTTACCGTGCCGATACAAATCAACCATACGAAGTTTAGTAGATTCAAGAATAGCACTCACACGGCCCATTTTAAGACGAAAAAGAAACAAACTGCAAAAAAGAATACTGATTTTAAATAAAATAGTCTGAATTTAATCAATGATGCCACCAGTTAAGAATTGGTAATAATTAAAGGAGAATTAATGTGAAATATTCTAATATTTTGAACCACTTGAATAAATATTCTAATATTTTGACTTTTCAAAATAATTTTTTTTGCAATTAATCTTTCAAAAATGATATTAAATTTAAGATAACAAGTAAGTTTAATCAACAATAAGTTCTTAATAAAAATATCGTTTGCATAGTTTCATTAAAAGACATTAAATTACCAAACGATATTTTCAATTTCTAAAAAAAAGGTAACTGTTCTAATATTTTGAATATGAGCTGTATCTAAGCAAGATATGTGACTTCTTAAAACTAAATTTAAGGAAATAAAAATGTAAGATTTTTGTTGACAATTTTATATCCCTGAAATTTTATTTTTTGCTCAATCCTTAAATAAAGATGTTAGCTATACTTTATAAGCTTTGTTTTATTCAAATTCTTCAGCCGAATTGAGGAAATAGTTGGGATGCTAAACTCCATGTCATGGGGCACCATTAAACATTTAAAATTATGAAGTAAAGAGTTATGGATGCATCTAGTTATGATTATTTTTGGATTTTTTATGTGTAAAAAAGTTAATTAAGAATGCCAAATAACATGGACAGTACTGTTAACTGTCATCCGTTACTGCACACACAGGCAACAACTACTGGATGTATCAGTGATGCAATGATGAAATCTGTCTAAATGTCTATGACTACAGATGTTTTAGATACACATTTCTAAAAAAAGTATTTTACTTAACGTCCTTAAAACAAGGATAAATTCAAAAATATGTCGTTTAGTAATAATAATAATAATAATAATAAGCATTTGTTCATTTTTACGAAAAAAATGCATCTATAAAATAAATTAGTAAAATTTCTATAATATTTCAAATAAATACACTAAAGTTTTATATTTTTGAATAGACATATTAATTATAGTATATTATCTACAGTTAAAAGCATTACGTTTCAATTCTGTAACTGCAATAGATTTTAGAAAAAGTGCACCAAAAATTCTTAAAAAATACTGTACGAGAACTGAAAGAAAAAGAGTAATGTATAAGTATAGCATTGTTATTGTTTGCGAACATAAAGGCTCGGTTTAGATTTTTGTACTGTGATATAATTTTTTCCGAATATTTAGAGTATGTTTTATCTTTTAAGTACAAAATAAAGAAATTCTTAAGGACATAGTTGGATAAGGTGAATAACATGCCTTTAAATCAATTTTCCTGATCTTTCATCAGATATCGTTGCTACGTGGCAGTAATTTTCCCATATTATGACCCTATAACATAACTACCAAGTCATCTCTTTCTTGTACCACAAAGATTTAATAGAAAATTTTGCTTTATTTAATCGACATATTTCAATAATTTTAAAATGTAAAAATTACCATAAAATTTTTGTAAAAAAAAAAAAAAAAAAAGCGCGTACGACGCGCTTATTGTAAACCTATTGATAATTTAAGACATATTTTTTTTTTATTAAAAAAATCTCAAAAACTACGACAGAATTTTTATGCCGTTAACTTAACTTATAGAAGCACTAAAGATATATAATTGAGAAATTTTATATAACCTTATGTTAATGAAAACTGACAGCAATAATGACGATAAGAAAATTTAAAAAATAAAAATCATATCTCATACGAAAAACCTCATTTTTTGTTAAATATTCTTCATGTGTGACCATATATTACACATAAGTGTCGCAATCATGTATTTGGTAGGCAAGTGCCAGCCCGCGCTAATATTCAGTAGTATGTGGCCTAATTCGACCCAGTTTCAATGCATTTAAATCCAAATTTTTCTTCTTCACGTAGAAATTGCAAATGGAAGGAATAGAGATTTATCAAATAAATTTTCTGGTCCGAAATATGGTTAAACTATGTCAAATGAATCTACATATTACGGAAGATTAGTGAAATGTTGGTAGCTATGGTTGGGTACCACGTATAAATATTCGCAAACGTATGTGTAAATATACATAAGAATAATTTGAAGGGGGTATTTGGGGCGGAGACACTCAAATTCGAGAGCCGAAATATATTTGGAATAAAATCAGACAATAATGTGTTGAACGCTTTATTACATTTAAGTAACGATATATGATGTAATTTTAAATGTCGCTTTGATATCAAAAGCTCTTGTTTGTTTCGGAAACAACAATAAACAAGAATATTTTTGTCTTGGAAACCAACATTTATCGATCTCGAAATGTAAGTAGAGAACACAGTCAGTTTTATTCAAAAATTACATTCAACACTTTTAATGAAAAGTAATTAGAATAAATAATTTATCATTTTTAAGCGTGAAAGGATGTAAATAAAAGTATTATACTAGAAACGTTTGAGCCAATCTCACTTATTTTCTGTAAACATAAATTTTACTAAAAAAAAATTTCCTCAACAATTACATTTTTTATTACGATTCTAAAATGACATAGTAAAAAATCAAATGCATCTATCACAATAAATCTGCTTTACTTCGTCGTGGTTAACATTATTAAAGCGCAAGAACTATAGATTGTGGTAGCCAAACAGTAGTAGATAAACAGCTATTTAAAAAAGGTTGAAACTACTGTCTATAATTACTATGCATTAAAATTTGTGAAAAAAATGATTTATTGAAACTAATTATAGCACTGTCGATGCATTTCGATGTCAAAGGATGTTGTTGGTTTGCATGGCAAAATATTTTTCTCAATTGTTATCTGCGGTACCAAACACCAATTTTTGATATTGATCGAGCAACTGCAGAGTTAAGACCGGTATGTTTACTTTAATTTTAAATACACGTAGTCGGCTGACTTTATTCCAAAAAATTTCCTATGTCAAATTTTAGTAGCTATGCCCCAAATACCGCCTTCATGTGATTTATATGCATTATTGCAAATATATCTGTAAAGATTTCTTATATGGTGCCCAACACACAATCTTGGCATAGGCATACATGTGGAATTTTTTATTAAAAACACATTTTCGTATAAATTTAAGAAATGATTTTTTTTTTTCAATTTTCTTATCGTTATTATATACAATTCTTATAAAAAGAGAATTATATATAAAAAAAAATTACGCGTCTTTAGTATCTTTAGTATGCGTTTAGTTAATATTGCAGTAGTTTAAGAGAAAATTGGCTTTTATACTAACTAGAGAGAACCCGTCGGTTCTCGACGAAATAATATATTTACGAAGGAACTGTTTCATTGCCTTATAACAAAACCTACAAAATTAGTTACAATAAAAAATAATCTAATATTGTTTAGTCTAACTCTCAAACACACATTATTTTAATTTAAAGTTAAATTACATTTTTATTAATTTAAAGTTAAATTGCAGGGTCTTTCGCAATTTTTCGATAGAATGTTTTGGTTATTTAATCACAGTAAAATATTAAAAATTCTGCGATTGCTTACAAATTTTGTGATTTAAAAATATAATAAAAATTCCTAATCAGATATACTACTGTGATATTCCGTGAAAATTCTCAAAAAGTGTACGCACCTTGAAATTGTAAACAGTTTGAATAGTTTAACTTTTGTAAAGGACCAGTTTAACAAATAGTTATATCTTAACATTTTAGAGCCTGAAGCACTTTGTTTCTGAAAGACTTATGTTATGAATAACTATAATTAAAAACCTAATTAAAATGAATTAAATTGCATTTTTATTCATTTAAAATTAAATTGCAGGGTGCGTACATCTCTACTATAATTTTTCGATAGAATATTTTGGTTATTTAATCATAGGAAAATATTAAATTTCAGCGTTTGAATAAGTCGCTTACAAATTTTATGATTTAAAAATAAAATAAAAAAATTCTAATCAGACATACTAGTGTCATATTCCGTGAAAATTCCTAAGAAGCGTACGCACCTTGAAATTGTAAATAACAATTTAAAGAATGTAGCTTTTGTAAAAGACAAGATTTGAAAATAAATATTTCTTTCTATCAAGCAAGGAATAAATGAAAACAAAACTAATCAAAATCAGTCTTGCTATACAAAAAAATAAAGAAAGAACTGATATTAAGAAATGATTAAACTACATAAAAATTTGTATCTATACAGATACATTCCTTAATTTCTTTATCTTACGTTTAGTGAAATTAAATATTAGTATGATTTCCTTTGTCGGTATTCATTTATTCATTTATCTAAAATCCCCCAAACCGCTTTTTCACATACATAAAAAAATGTCGATCCACAATTATCCCATAAAAATTACTAATCAAGTTAGAAGAGGTAAAATGGATTTTTACATTCATAAATGCTGATCAAGAATTTTTTTTCCCGTATTAATCAACTTTGAGATTCTGCATATCAATATTGAAGCGGAAATTTTTTTGTTGCTAATCAGTTTTGAAAGCTCATTCTCCCCCACCCCTGATTCCAGAAAATGTCTTTTAGTGTGGCAAGGGAGATGGAAACTGTTTTTTTTTTTTTTTTTTTTTTTTTTTTTTCAAATAGCACTTTTTTATTATTGTTATTTTTTTTTTCTTTTTAAGTTCTTAATCGCTATTTTTTGTTCTCCAATCATACGCAAACTAAAATGATGAAACAAATTGAAAAAATTTTGAATATTTTATCAGAAGTTGTTTCATTTATATCATAAAACAGTACGAAAAAAATTGAAAATGTGTAGAATGTGCAGAAAAATACTCCTTTTATCATACAAATTGATTTTAATAAAAAATAATCGTTTATTGTACATTTTACAATTAAAGGCAGAATTTTGTTTTGCTTTTTAGTATTAAATTTGGATGTAAAAAAGTAATCCATTTTACATACTTTTTGCAAGCCATTTAATTATTTTTATTTTGAAATAATATTAATTTATGTACATATATGCACTATGATCCATATCATCCAAATAAATATTTGAAAAAAAAAATAACAGAATACTTTTATTGATATTTAATGAGGAAGCAAACTATTGAAAAGAAGTATTATATTTAATTATGTATTCTCTATAATGAAAATTTTTAACAATAATCTATATATTTCGCATAAATTTTTATCAAATTTTGTTTTTGTTTCTTTAATTTTTTGAACAGAGTAATTTTCTGCAAACGATACAAGAAAACCTACTAATGAAACAATCGGTTATAATCCAAGTTCAGAATTACAGATTGTGCGATGTTGTTTAAATACGCACGCTTAAAGAGTTTGTATAAAATAATAATTTAAGTGTGCTTCAAAAACTGAGTTTGTTATAAATGTATTAAATAAATATTTTATATTTCTGCAAGTGAATTCTTCAGCAAACTAATTTTGATTATTTAAGTACACTCTTTTAAGATGCGTTATTAATATAATATAAAACGTATTTGTACGTCTAATGTACGCATTTAAAAAATTCCTTTCTTAAAAATAATAGATGGCTCATAAAAAAATTTAAAAAAAAATTGCCTGTTTCATTATATGAAAATACATATGGTTAATATTAATGTAATTCAAAATGAAAACTAATAGGTAAGTTTTATTTCTTTAATTATTTTACAGTAGTAGAACTCCGAAGCAACAATGTAATTTTTGATTGTTTCAAATTTATAACTTTTGAATGCATTGTATTTATTTGAAATAAAAATTAGCAATAGCTGTTTTATTTAATATGTTGTAAAAGAATAACTTTGCAAAAATTTTAAAATCCTTAAAGCATTATTAAATGTATAAAAAGATTTTACATGTACTACATACTAATACAGTTTAATGAATGTGAATTCAAATACATAACATACCAAATGATAATCATGAATCTTCGAAGTATTTTTCATTATTTCATCCAATTCTCAACCATCATCACAAAACAATCCATTCTTTGGTAATATTTATTCCTATAATGGCACCCGTTAGTTGCTGACTAGAATATTTAAATGACAATCAGATACATACATTTTTTTTTTCACAATTTCTATGAGTAAACAGCAATGCATAAAATATCTTTAGATTCAGATTTAATAGGTTTTCAATTCTGGGTTCTCATAAGCGAAAATGTTTGACAAAGATTTTTAAGCAGATCAATATAGGTGTTTACATAAAAAAATATTTGATCCCAAAAGTGATGGAAGGATTTACTTAAAAAAATCAGTTACTAAAAGATATTTTTACAAGAGCCAAATACAAATGCAGCATAGTTAGATTTTAAATACATTCTATTTTTAAGAAGAACCCTTTGACGTGACTACGTCACTGTCGGCGTGTGACGTTTCTGAAATTGTGACGTGTTGCTTTTGGCAGACATGCAACACGTTTCTTTTGCCAGGATTGCTAGGACGTAATAAACTACAAAGTCTCCAAAGAACAGAAACTAAACGGAATGTCAGGAAGGAAAAAGAAAAAATACCACGTGTGAGATTGTTTTTATTTGAATGAAGATATGCAAAGGCATTGACATTTATTTTCTGTGTTTCAAAATGTATCAACATGTAACTCTCCGTAATATGGCATTAGTGAGAACCAGTTTTAAAATATTACTCAATAGTGTAATTTAAATATGCAATTAACCAGATAAAAGATTTAATGTAATGGTTTTAGAACCATTTATTTTAGTTTGTAACAACCCAAAACCTAAACTAATTGGAAAAAACCTTCCTCATATACCTAAATATTTAAGAAAATTCAATTTAAACTCATTGTTACGCATTATTCCGGCAGCACACCCCTTATCTTCAGAAATTGCATAACTGAATGATGAAAAAGCTTTAAAAATAAAATTTTTGTCATTTAACGAAATGTTTCTGAAATAAAAGTATATCTCTGCAGCCAATAAGTTTCAGAAAAAGCTTTTCTGATAATTTCAGAAATCTATAGATGACTGAGCTTTTTGGGTTTTTCTCTTTTTTTAAATCTTCTATTTATATGTATATGTTACAGGCCAAACCCGATTTTAGGCCAAACTAGATTGGCCTAGGCCAAACCGGTCTATCCTAACGCCCATCGGATAAACTAGTTTTTCCTAGGCCAAACCGGTCTATCCTAACGCCCATCGGATAAACTAGTTTTTCCTAGGCCAAACCGGTTTATCCTAACGCCCATCGGATAAACTAGTTTTTCCTAGGCCAAACTAGTCTATCCTAAGGCCTATAGGACAAACTAGATTTTCCTAGGCCAAACTAGTTTGGCCTAACTCTTATAGGATAAACTAGTTTAGACTGCTGATTATTGGTCTGAACTAGTTTATCCTAGGCCGATCTAGTTTATCCTAGGCCAATTCAGTTTGGCGTGATTTTATTGAATTCAATGACCGCCTCAACGCCAACATTCTTGTTTGTCCTAGGCTGATCTAGATTACCCTAGGCCAATGTAGTTTTACGTGTTTTTAGCTCACGGGCATCAAAGTCTGAGAAATAATGGGCTCACAGGTTTTGTATATGCATGTACGCAGGTAGGTACGCATGTATGTAAGTATGTGCGTACATATGTGCGTACATATGTGCGTAACGCGATAACTCTTGATAGAGATATCCGATTTGCTTCAAATTTTGGATGTAGGTTCATTCTGATAAGGTACTTTTCTAATTAATCTTTGGAATTCATTGGATAAGGATAGAGAGGGGTGAACGGGAGGCTAACAGCCCACCGTTAATTTAGAGAAATGGAATTATCATGCAGAATTATCAGTTTTCATTAAAATTTTAGATATAAGATCATTGTGATAAGGCGCCTCCGTGATTAGTTGTGGATGTTTATTGTTTAAATCTAAAAGAAAGGGAAATATAGGTAACACAACATAATTTAGATAAATGGTTTTTGACGCAGAATTGACGAATTTGCTTTAGATTTTGGATATAGGCTCTTTCTAATAAGGCGATTCCCTGAATATTTTTGAGGGTTTAATGGTTAAGTATGAAGGGAAAAATGAAGGATTACCCTCTTACCTAGGAAAAACTAGTTTATCCTATGGACATTTAGATAAACAAGTTTGGCGTGGGAAAAGCTAGTTTATCCAATTGGCGTAAGGATAAAATAATTTGGCCTAGGCCAATCTAATTTTGCTCGAAATCGGGATTGGCCGGTTAAAAACATGTTTTTCACAAGAATAAGTATAAATGTGTGTAAAGAGTCATTGCTTATAACATCAATACATAAATTTAACATGTACACCGTAGAGACATGATGCAATAGACATGGTGTTTGCTTATTTTTTTTCTGCAGACTCGTGCCAACTGAGATCAGACTTGCATTTATTATTATTTTTTTTTATTTATTTTATTTATTTATTTATTTATTTATTTATTTATTTATTTTTTTTTTTTTTTTGCATGTTCGAGCTATATCGGAGCTGAACATAATTTGGAATAGAACAACGTTTTCCATTTTTGAGAAATTAATTACCTGTCGACATATAAGCTATTGTTGTCACGGCGTCAAGTTTTTCTTTTCCGTAAAGTCGCAAGCGGAAATTCGATTCAAAACGTATCTTTAATAGTATTTTCTCATAGGTACATCGCTTTTATGAAAAGATGGTTAACGCCATTCGATTACATATTTTCTGAGTGAGAATGCCTGTTAATCTTATACATTTTCGAAAATGAATGAGTTCTTAAATGTGTTAGGATGTAGCTCTTTTGGATTTGAGAAAAGCCTTAAGGAATGACAGAGATACATATTCACAAATCTACTTTTTACTGAACAGATTCAATAGTTATGATGTTTATAACTCTCCTTTTTTTTCTTTTTTTTTAAACTACATTAATTATTTAATGAATTCCTATTTGAATATTGAAAGGTTTAGGAATCTAAATAATCAATAATACATTGTGTATTTACCATTCTGTGAACACTTCGTAATTTAAAAATACATTGTAAATTTATTCAATAAATATGTATGCAGTATTTTCTAAAGTAATCCTAATTGTATGTTAAGTAAAATCTGAATTTTTTACAGAAATTGAGTAGGGCCAGATTGGAGCCGGACTGAGTCTCTTTTCAATGATTTTTGTACAGGCAGTGCTCGGACTGAACTTTTAATTTTTACACAGGATCACGGAAAAAACTTTCTATCGGGAAGGGCAGGGACCGGTCCTCGAAATTCCGGCCCGTGCAAGCCTCTGACAGTATTCTACAACCCTTCGAATAAAATACATTATGTAATTCACAGGCTGTTTACACTAATTGTGTATTACAGACTTATTTTTTTAAAGAATAACACCCTCAAAATATAAAAAGTAAGTTTGATAACTTTTCCCATTTCTCCCAATTATACTTACCATTGAACTCCCAAAACTAATCACAGATACGCTTTATAAAATACAAGAATTATCCAAAATTTGAAGCAAATCAGATAATTCTGCTGAAAAAAAACATTCATCTGGTTTAAGGAGGGTAATACCCCATTCATCCTATTCATTTATTTAATCATTAAACCCTCAAAACTATTCAGGGATTCGCCTTATAAAGAAAGAAACTATATTCAAAATTTACGGCAAATCGGATAAATCTGCATAAAAACCTATTTACCTAAGTTAAGGAAAGCGATAAAACGTCCACTACCCCATTGTACTTAACCAAAAGGAAAAAACTCAAATTAATTAAAGAAGCGCCTGATCAAATGAATTCATGTCCAAAATTTTAAGCAAATTGGATAATTCTGTATTATAACCAATTTATCTAGTTTAAGGAAGGAAATAAATTGCACATTTCCCCCTTATATTTAACAGAAGATGCCTCGAAATTCCGGCCCGCGCAAACCTCTGACAGTATTCTACAACCCTTCGAATAAAATACATTATATAATTCACAGGCTGTTTGCACTAATTGTGTATTACAGCCTTATTTTTTTAAAAAATAACACCCTCAAAAAATAAAAAGTAAGTTTGATAACTTTTCCCATTTCCCCCAATTATACTTACCATTGAACTCCCAAAACTAATCAGAGATACGCTTTATAAAATTCCAGAATTATCCAAAATTTGAAGCAAATCAGATAATTCTGCAAAAAAAAAAAACATTCATCTGGTTTAACGCGTCTAATCCCCCATTCATCCTATTCATTTACTTAATCATTAAACCTTCAAAACTATTCAGGGATTCGCCTTATAAAGAAAAAAACTATATTCAAAATTTACGGCAAATCGGATAAATCTGCATAAAAACCTATTTATCTAAGTTAAGGAAAGCGATAAAACGTCCACTACCCCATTATACTTAACCAAAAGGAAAAAACTCAAATTAATTAAAAAAAGCGCCTGATCAAATGAATTCGTGTCCAAAATTTTAAGCAAATTGGATAATTCTGTATTATAACCAATTTATCTAGTTTAAGGAAGGAAATAAATTGTACGTTTCCCCCTTATTTTTAACAGAAGAAGTACCAAAATTAATGAGTGAAGCGCTTCATCAGAATGAACAAATCCAAGATTTGCAGCAAATCGATTAATTCTACATGAAAAATCCATTTGCCAAAATTAAGCGGAATTCCCCCCCCCCCCTCCGTTCGTCCCGTAGTTCTTATGCAATTAACTCCAAAAACTAATTAAGGAAGCGCTTTATCAGAATGAATTTATTTCTAAAATTTGAAGCAAATCAGTAAATTCTGCGTGAAAAAAGCATTTACATAAATTATGGGGCGTTACCTGTATTCCACTTTCCCCTTATACTTTAACAATGAACACCCACAACTAATCATGGAGGCGCCTCAAGAGAATGTTCCTATACCTAAAATTTGAATAAAATATGCTAATAATGCATGGAAACCCATTTACTTGAATTAAGGGAAGGGGCGAATCAGCCTCTCGTTCTCTCCCCCCCCCCCTTATTCTTCTCCAATGACCTCCCAAAATTAATCAGAAAAGCTCCTCATAAGAATAAACCTATATTACAAGTTTGATGCAAATCGAGTATTTCTATCAAGGATTATTGCGTTAAATACTTACGTAAATACATAGATATAGAACCTACGGGCACATTAGTTCTCAGGCTTTGGCAGCCTGATGAGATAAAAACACGTCAATTTACATTATTTCTATCAAGAGTTATCGCATTACGCACATATGTACGTGCATACGTACGTGCATGTGTAGATACATGCATACATACATACTGAACCTGTGAGCCCATTATTTCCCTGGCTTTGACGCCCGTGAGCTAAAAACATGTAAAACTACATTGGCCTAGGAAAAACTAGATCAGCCTAGGACAAACAAGAATGTTGGCGTTGAGGTGGTCATAGAATTTAATAAAATCACGCCAAATTGAATTGGCCTAGGATAAACTAGATCGGCCTAGGATAAACTAGTTCAGACCAATAATCAGCAGTCTAAACTAGTTTATCCTATAAGAGTTAGGCCAAACTAGTTTGGCCTAGGAAAATCTAGTTTGTCCTATGGGCCTTAGGATAGACTAGTTTGGCCTAGGAAAAACTAGTTTATCCGATGGGCCTTAGGATAAACTGGTTTGGCCTAGGAAAATCTAGTTTATCCGATGGGCGTTAGGATAGACCGGTTTGGCCTAGGAAAAACTAGTTTATCCGATGGGCGTTAGGATAGACCGGTTTGGCCTAGGCCAATCTAGTTTGGCCTAAAATCGGGTTTGGCCTGTAACATATATAATACAAACGAAAATTTCGTTCCGCCTGCTTACTACTCGAGTTCTACTGAAGGTATTCTGATAGAACTTGCACTGTTTAGATAGATATTATTTCAGGGAAGGATTTTGTATATACATTGTTGTAGGTAGATTGGTTATAAAATTATAATGAAAAGTTATGTATATCTTTGCATAGAGTTTACTATTGGCATAAGTTTTTAATCTTGGCAACGGCATATTATACTATCTATTTATTAAAGAATTGAAACATGCATATCTATTAGAAATTAAAAGATAAAAACAGCTCGAAAAATAAATTAAAAGACTATTACTGATTTTATTTAAAATACAATGAAATACAGCTTTAATGAGAAATAATAGTGTTAAATAAAAGTATTTAATTTAAATATCAGAGGAATGGTTTTACGGTTTAAAAGAAGTAGTCATTTTCAAACTCAATTCATTGAAACGATAGTTGGCGATTTGTCATTTGTGTTGGCTATATTTTGAAACTGGATAAGAAGAAAACCTGCCAAAATTTTATTTAAATAAAAGCGCGTTTATTTTATTTATTTATTTATTTTTAAATATGTGAAGGTTTATTTCAATATTTTAGGATATTATATACTAGGGTATATCTATACTAATAAAAGAACAAAACGCTCTGTCTGTCTGTGTGTGACTCTGTATGTCTGCGATGGCTAGCAAAATCTACAGCACGTACGAAGCTCAAAATTTTTTTGAGAGTAGCCCAAAGTCTCTACTGATGCACCTGAACTTCAGAATTTCGAAATTCTATTTATTAACTGAGTAATTAATTAAAGTCCAAAGCTCACTCTCATAAAAAATCGCCTTTTTTCGCTTTTTTCCCCTTTCATTTTCTTATGGTTGATTGGTTGCATAAAATTTTCGCAGAAATAATTAAAAAAGTTGGGACAGACCTTTAAAATTCTTAGACTGGCAAACTGTCAGTTTAAATGAGGATATATATATTTTTTTTATCACAGCTGCTGTACACCATGGAGAAAAAGATATAGGTGGAGGCGAAGTAAACCGAAAAAAGGTTTGCAATATTAAACCATTTATCGCTGAAATTTTAATGTCTCAAACAAAAGCACGAGGAAGGAATTTTGTATTAATAAAACGAATTGAAAGAAATGAATTACAGCTGAAGCATATTTTACGAAGAAATGGTAATTTTTTAAAATGTTTTTTTTTCTATTATATTATTTAGGTTAAAGTTAGGTTAAAGTTAAATTGAATTTATGTTATGGTTAGAATAAGGATATGTTACAATAAAGTGAAGGCTATGTTACATTTCTGTTATATTTAATTTACGGTAGGGTACTGTTAAGTCGCTGTTAGGTTACAGACAGGTTCTGGTTACGGTACAAAAGTTTAAGGTTAGGAATTTATACACAGAATGAACATTACGCAAGATTTGATTAAAAATAACACTTACTTTTGTTAAATAGCTCTGAAATTATAATACTAAATACCACCCTATTAGCATGCATGGTCACAGTGACGTCACTGTGAGTCACTTTGGTCACATCACATCTGTGACCAAAATGCCACCACTCTGTGACGTCACATTGTGACTGAGATGTGACTTTCTTAAAAATCTTTAGAATTTTATAAATATCCTTCAAAACATGTTATTTATTTTAAAAAACATGTTTCAAACATGTTTCCGGCAATTTAAATATCGTTGCTTTTGTCACAGTTTCGTCACATTGTTAATGTCAAATTAGTCACAAATGACACTTTTTTCACAAATTTGTCACATTGTGACCACTTTGTGAAACGTCACAAAAGAGCTCTAAAACGGCCATAATGGCTTCACATTTTAGTCACTGTGACTTCACATCGACGTCACGTGACGTCACATCGACAATCGATGGTCACAAAGTCACAATATGACTTCACAACGACGTTGCAGGGACGCCACAATGCTTTACGGGAAATCTTTTAGCTACCATCGTGTATCGATTTCATTCATGTTATAGTCGGATTTAAGTGTGATATAATTAGTTTGAAATTCAAAATATTTCACTTGGGATTTTTATGAGAAAATAATAAGTACTTACGTGACATAACAGTGATTTTTACGGGTAAATATCAATTTTTTAACACGAAAATCATGCAATCGTTGGATACATATTCCCTTCCGCGTTTTTCATTGCTCATTTTGAGTATTTTTAGAGCTTAATATTAGTTGTTGTTTTTAAAACCGATTTTTCACACAGTCAGTGGCTACGTATTTGAGACAATGCATTTCTGCATGTAATGAGTTAATGATAAAATCATACAAATTTCAAGTTCGTTTAACATTGTTAATACGGACCCGGGCAACGCCGGGTGGGTCAGCTAGTTACGAATATATTAGTATTTTGATTTTAATTTTGTCGCCAAACAATTTGATTTTAAGCCAAGTGTGACATCGGTCCGGTCCGAACGATGGTCACAAAAGGGGAAATTTTTCAAGTGTACGGCAGTTTTTTTTGAGTAATTTTCATTTCTTTTTTTCCTTCCTAATTTGACCTCCCGAGGAGTGGGGGAGCTTTTCAAACTTTTTTGGAATTTGTAGCGTTTTTTATGATTTTAGATCGGATTTTTTTACGGAGCCCTTCAATAAATATTATTTATATCTATAAAAAATTCAGAGAGAGGGGGGGGGGGTATTCTGAGGGTCGCGATAATTGAAGTGCACTTTTCTAATGCTTGCAAACACTCCTCATGTGGTGCATCATTGGACATTTCTGTGATCATTATTCCATGTTATACAGCTCTCGTGCCTCTTTCCCCACTTTACCTCCACGAGGGGGCATCTTTCTAAATTTAGCCCGCATCCGCCAGGTGATATATCGTTGGACGAATAAAACAAAAGTCACAAACGATCACAAACGACGAAGAATTTTTTTTCTTTACATTTACTAGATATATATTGTGTGATTCAAAATTCTTTTAGACAAATCGATCAACGTAGCGGGAGAAGACTGCTAGCTCTGAATACAAGCGAAAGTTTCCATAATCATAGCTAAATATGTGGCTATATTAAATGTTTTAATGTAATTTTCATTTTAGAAAACATTTCTGAAGATGTATATAATTCATGAAAGAGTAGTTTCCATAAATAAAAACACATATTTTTAATTTAGTTTTAGTACATAAATCTATATACACATATAAAAATTTTTATTCTATTGACAAAATGTTTGTTTGTTTGAAATCTTCTTTAGGTTAGTATTTTTCATAAATAATACACAGTGAACTTTGCATTGCATTATATCATCGTTATTTATAAAATTGTACACTGGTATTAATAAATGACAAGCTGTTTTTTTCTTTTTAATAACCCGATTATCATGTCACCTCTCCTAATACAGTCAATGCATTCCTGCTTCCCCGTTATCCTTCGTGAGCTCGGATTTTACTACATGGAATATTGAGTTTGACATATCAGTTAAGCGCTCACCATAATCCAGAAACAATAAATCTCGCGGTCAGCCAGCCAATTTGCACTTAACGCTGCCAGGCGATTACGCAACTCTGCCACGGATCAGTAGCTTTTTATTACCCTTTCTACTCCCTAGACTGAATGACAGCTGGGGAAACTGCAAATATCTCAACCCTTTACTCGCCCTCAGATCCCAGAGGGATAATGCGGGTTTGATGGGAAAGAATCTCGACCCCTTAATGGCAGGTTTATTGATTCCTAGTTTAACGTCAAACTGGATGCTGCTAAGGTTGATCAAAGAATTCAGAATTTTTCCTCTTCAAAGAATTGTCTTAATTACTCAAAAAATTATGATTATTTAGAGAATAATTTTTAAAAGTCATTCAGTGGTGAATAGTGTTTTAACTATTCCGAATAGTTTCGATGCAACTCAGTGATATGTATCATGGGAGAATCTCAAGCGAAAGATACCACAATATAGCAGTTTTAATTACACTCATCTGTACGATTTTTGAAACATATAAGTCAATGATTGTTTTATAAAATAGTTTAACGCTGAAACAGAAAATGTTATAAAAGATACTTTAACCCGTCATGATTCCTAAACTGTAAAAAGACAGATGTTTCTTAATTTACGAACGTATACTATAATCATGAATGGAAACGCACGATAACCTCTCCCAAGTCACGCAAGAATCCAAAAATTGTCCATTTTTCTTAAGAAAACTCCCAAGATAATATACCTTTAAAATTTAAATAAAAATTTATTTTCATAAATTTTTATTAGCTACCCTAGTCTTACAAAACGTTTCCGAGCAGTTTTTAGAGTTCATTAATCAGTTCTTTTTACCCAGAAAGCCGGTTTATCGAATGCTATCAGGTGTCAAGTAAATATTTCCATGTTTATCGAATATGTTTAACTGAAAAACATACAGAATTAACAACATTACATTGTTAAAAGATTTTGTGTGAAATTACAGAGAATCTACGGGTAATTCATTATTTTAAGAGTCATGTAAAATTACAGAGATTAGAAAAACCGAGATTCTTTTAAATAACAGAGTAGTTATTCGGTTATTTTGGAATAGACTCTGTATATTAACATCGTTAAAAATGCAGACGACTCGGTAATTGTTTTTAATAATAATAATAATTAAATTTAGTTTTTAAAGTTAGAGAACCACTCAGTTTTCTGTGACCTTCAAAGAACTTTAATTTCCCGAGCAAATTTGAACTGTCTATCATTAAACTATTACATGACTTGTTTCCATCCGTCCTGGGGTTTGAACACGTTTTGACCCGTCCTGGGGTTTTGACAGTGGAATCGCACCCTACTGACTGAGCTATAGAAAGTATTGCTATTGAGTACAAAATGTGTCTTTTATGATTCAGCAGGATAAAATCCCCACTAAATTTTATGAGAGGAAATTTTTCCTTTCTAAATTATTCTAAGTTTCTTTTAAAGAAATCTTTAAACTCAATATCCTTTTTTAACGTTTTTAATAAAATTTTAAAAGAATTTAAAAAGGGTATATTTTGAATTACAAAATTTAACAAGGATAAAAATATCTTTAAGTAAAGACATGGAAAACCCTGCAGGAAAATAGAAGTAAGGTAAGGGAAATGGGGGGGGGGGGGGGTATATAAAATGAACACCGAAAAACTCAATCGAATGCATTCAACCAAAAAACTAGTGAAAAAACACAGAGTTTCGCTTTTTTTTCTGTGTTTTTATAGAAATTTTTAACAGTGTAGCATTGACATTAAAATTAACATTAAAAATAAACTTAGATTTTGTTATTTGAATGCTCAATTTCAGCTTTGCAACTGAAAATTTTTAGAAAAGATCTGATCACATCTGAAAAACGGACTTTCCGAGTAGAGAGAACTGATAGTAGCATTGTAAAAGCTACTTGAACAACTTTCCGAAAATTACGGGTAGATAGTAAAAATTATTTTTTATGAATTATTTTTTAAGTTTCGAAAAATTTATTTTTTTGAGGTTTCTAAAGATGAAGGAACGATTTTCGGAATATTGAGTGACTTGGAAGCAATTATCAAATCTTTACATTCGTGATTATATTAAATTTTCATAGCATTTGTCTTTCTTTACAATATAGGTGTATAATTTGTTATTAAGTCATTTTAGACATAAAAAAGCAAAGCATCTGCTATTTTAAAAAATAAATAATTACCCACACGGGATCAAAAATATTGAGTCTCCACCCATCATCAATGAACAATACATTAAACAACGCTTTCTTCCCACGAAACCAGTTTGAAATAACTTACTCTGTCAGTGCAGTTAATGTCAATGGCGGTTTTGGTTGTACTTTTTAATCTGTCTCAGTTCAATAATTGTCATATGCTTCTTCTGATTACCCAAGTTAGTTTATTTCATTTTATATAAATTCACAGAACAATAAACTTGGTATTTTCAGAATTTTATAATTTTCCAGTAATTTGTCATCATCGCATAACAAAAATATGATACGTAATAGAGAAAATCTAACTTCATATTAAAACAAGATTCGATAAAAACATAACATTCAATTATTTCCATACTGTTTTCGAAAAATGTCGAATTTGTTGTTGACTAATTTTATACGTGTTTGTAATAAAATGTTAAAAAAGAAATACATGATTGCGGATTATATGTAACTGTTAATTAATAAAATCTGTTTTTAATAATGTAGAATTGTAAAGTTCTTCCCCGAACTTAATTTCGTCTCTTAGGTATATAGCTAATAGTATGTATATTTAATTAGTAGTCTTAAAGCTTTGGGATATCAAATAGCCATATTAGAAATCTAAAGTTGAATACCAGTCTTTGAGCAAAGAACTAAAAGTTACTAACCTTTTTTTTTTTTTATGTGATTAACTTCGATTACAACTGCTAATAAATATTTTGTAAAACACAAACAATTTTGTCAGAATTTGCATGCAAAAGGTAGATTTAAATATGTAATATTATTATTAAAATTGTCGTATAAATTTTTTAATTGACAGCTTTGATCATAAATTCCAATTTTTGCTTACTCAATTTTCTGATCACTCTTCAAACTGTTCTTTTAGAAATAATTATTATCGCATGAATTAATCCATGGTATTATTTATATTTGTGAAAAATCACTCTGTAGCGTCAAATTTCTTCTTCCCACTGCAAATTTTAATTGTGGATGCATTTTAATATACATCAATGCATAATATATATGGATTTATTATGAAGAATCTGTAATTATTACAAAAACGAATAGAATAAAAAGGACGGGATTTTTTTATATCGCTATTTGTGGCAAAATATACAAGGGGTGCTTTTCTCCCGGACATTGATCTTAATTATTCAGAATATAGAAAAATATCGTCTCCATTGGTTACCATGCTTAATTTTTTTTTTTTTGTTCATTTTATACAAGTTGCCTATAAAGTCTCTATACATATTTGAGAAATTGGTTGTATATACATTTTTTTGCTTTTGACATGATAGAAGGCATTCGACAAAATAAATAACAGCTATTGTTTGTGCTTGTCTGTATGGGCACTATAATATACAAAAGGTCTAGGAAAATTTTACCCAGATTAAATTTTCACTCTCCACAGCTTGTAGAACACGGTTACCACATAGATTGCAAAGATACATTATCTTCATCTTCAAACTTATGCTTTTTTTAACAGTAATATACACTTTTTTATACAGTTAAAATTCGGAATAGCGACATTCTAGCTGAGTCTCTGTGTGGGTGGCTTGTGGTTACGCGTAGACATATCTTATACTCTTTGCACAACATCTGATATTAATAGACGTCTGCTTAATGATCTTCATCTTAGCTTGATTTTGTTTAACGAGTTTTTTAAAAATTATTCTGAAAAGTGCTGTATTTCTGAATTTACATTTAAAATTCTCTTTCCCTAATTAAACGTTCATTCGTACAAACGGGCATAAACAATAACTACTCTTTCTTCTGTTGATTGTATTCTATTTGATCGCCTACAATCTACTAATGTTTATGCACCCCTCACTTTAAACTAAAATTTATTTAAAGAAAAAAAACACACAACACAACTGAAAACGTACTTTAAGGAATTACAAGTCATAGACGACAATGCATGTTTTTTTTTTTTTCATAATTATGTATAAAAATTTATTTATATTCTTCAAAAATCATTTAGTTTACGAAATATAGCTCAGTTGGAAAATGTTTAACTGAATAAAGTACGAACCCTGATTCATGCTTACACACAGTAATGCTTACAAATTAATTTTATATAGCTCTGTATATGAAATTTTTACGCACGCTATGTAGTATGAGAAAATTAATTTAAATAAAAAATACATACCTCATCTGAAAGTGCAAAATAAAGCTTTTATCGTTCATAGACAGTACTATAACGGAAATCTGTGTATCCCTGTAAAAAAGATAACTCCTTTGCAGCTCACATTCTACAGTAAGCATCTTGTGGTGCACCTCATAAACGCATACAAATTTCATTGTGTTTTTAACTGTGCAACATTATTAAAACACATTGACAATAAATTTTTCTATGCAGATCTGTAATTAACCAATTTTTTTAAGTGACCCTGTTAATGTATGATAAATTTTCCATTCACAATAGTCTAAAGAAAGAAATTTTTAGTGCACTTCTAAGTGCAGATCAGTATCATTAAGTTTGTAATAGTGTAGCATCATTAATATACACCACATATGATTTTTCCCAATTAGCCGTAGTGTAAATAGATTCTTTTGAGTGTGTCTGTAAACGAATTATAATGCAACACACTGCATTTTCATTAGTGACATTGCCATCGATAAGTTCAATAACATATATCATTTACGTTGCAATCAGTTATATGATAAACAGCTGACAGATAAAATGAAGTCTTAAACACTTTTTAACTAAGTTGCTAAGTGTGAATAAAAAAAGGTACAAAGAACATGGGGGAAAATCAGGTTTTCTAACTATATGAGTAGCTAAGGAGCTTTTTTGTAGAAAGTGCTTCACTATTTTAAAGAAACATTTATATAGAGGGATGCTTTTTTTTTCTTTTTAATGCTATTTTACGTGAGATGACATATTTCACAGGAGAGAATTGTAAAATTCTAATAGTTAAATCAAAATCCTTCGTTAACTATAAATTTTAACATCTGCGGCATGAGCGCCCGGTATAAGTGCCGCATACGATGCTCAGAACCTTGATTATTCCCACCAGTTATATTTTATTGTAAATTTAGCCTTTTTTAATGAGGTCATTTTCTTTATTTAATTAGACCAAAATTTCTATTATTTTTATAAAAGATAATGATAAAAGATAAAAGATGAAAAAAAAAGTGTGATAAAATATAAAAAAAAGACTCTGTAAAAGACGTTCGTACCCAAAGAGTAATATATATATATATATATTAATTCTTTTATACACACACACACACACATATATATATATATATATATATATATATATATATATATATATATATATATATCTTTATATATATAAATCTTCTGTGCGTGTGTATGCCACTGAACTACTCCTAAACGACTGGACCGATTTTAATGAAATTTTTTGTGTGTGTTCTAGTGTATTTGAGAATGATTTAGATTCACATATCGAAATTGATTCAGTACTTTTTTAGTAATTAGGCAAAAACTAATAGTTAGTGATTTTTTGCTAATCAAAACTGTTGAATAAGTTCGTTGGTTAGAGTGTCGACGGAATAGTCGAGAGGTCTAAGGCGCCAGATTTAGGCTCTGGTTTTCGTAGAAAGAGATCGTGGTTTCAAACCCACTCCTGACATACGTGTATGATTTGCAATAATTTTTTCTGTATTATAATTTTAATTAACCAACTTCTGAAAATCGTGAACTTTTAACTAAAAAGAGAAAAATAAACTTTTCTATCAAAAATTGAACCGACTTCAAAAACTACTGCAAAGTGAAAAATAATTTCCTTATATAATTGTAATAAGAAATTAAATTAAGAGCGTAGTATTTATCGTGTGCATTATTATATTTATGTACATTTATTTGACTTTTTGGAGTCGGTGCTAGCCAAACCAATTTCAAAATTAAAATTAAGTATACAGTGCAAATCTTTATATATATAATTCTTCTGTGCGTGTGTATGTGACTGAACTCCTCCAAAACGACTGGACCGATTTTAATGAATTTTTTTGTGTGTGTTCCAGTGGATTCTAGAATGATTTAAATTCACATTTCATCGAAATTGATTCAGTACTTTTTTAGTAATTAGGCAAAAACTAATAGTTAGTGATTTTTTGCTAATCAAAGCTGTTGAATAAGTTCAGTGGTTAGAGTGTCGACGGAATAGCCGGAGGTCTAAGACGCCAGATTTAAGCTCTGGTTCTCGAAGAAAGAGATCGTGTGTTCGAACCCTCCTCCTGACATACGTGTATGATTTACAATATTTTTTCCTGTATTATTATTTTAATTAGCCGACTTCAGAAAATCGTTAACTTTTAACTAAAAAGAGAAAAATAAACTTTTCTATAAAAAATTGAACCAACAACAATAACTACTGCAAAGTGAAAAATAATTTCCTTACATAATTGTAATAAGAAATTAAATTAAGAGCGCAGTATTTATCACGCGTATTATTATATTTATGTACATTTATTTGATTTTTTGGAGTCGGTGCCAGGACAACGTCTGTCGGTTCTGCTAGTATATATATATATATCGTGTATAAGGTATATTATACAAAATGATTGTATTGCTGTTATTGGTTTAGTTTCCCCCAAAAGCTTTAGGTTCTTATCATTTCTGTCTAAATAATACATCTTTATATTTATTTGTTCATTTCAGAGTTCTCTGTGCACCAAGTCCGTGCTATGTTGGGTGCCCTGTACGAAAAGAGTGCCAAGATTTTTAGATATTTCTCCCATGTAGTGTAAAAAATAAATTACTTTAAATAAAAGAAAAACTTTGAAACTGCACTTATAAATTTAAAAAAGTTTTCTCCTCCAAACAAACTTAAAAATTTCTTTAATGGTATTATTCAAATATGTGGCTGCTGGGAGCGGATAGAACACCTATCATTCATCTTTACGAAAACTCAAAGCCATCAAGTTCAGAGGAGAAAATCTGACAGTTAGGTTTTGGGAGAAAAAAAGATTTCAGGGGTAGGATTATGGGATAGGCTTTAAGAAAGCTTTGTAAGGATTTTACTCAATATCTCTTTAGGCAACACACATGTCTTCGGTTTCGACCAAACGACAGTTTTGTTCCATACGATTTCCTAATCCTACTTCGTATGGTTTACGTATAGCTTTCTCTTTATATTCTTTTATTTCGAGTATAAATGAATGGGCATTTTTCCCTCTGCCAGGATATGTTTCATAAAATCAGATTTGTATCCCACATTTCCTTTGAGTTATCCTTAAGATGAATGATGATGTACGCTTGCGACAGTAAGAACATTAAGTGGATTATCTGAAAGATTTTGAATTTTATTTAGTAAAAAAAAAAAAAAAAAAAAAAAATCTTTTATTTCTATATGTGTTGAAATAAAGTTTGTGTTCGGTTAGTGCAGCTTTCATAGAATTGTCTTTAAATATCATATGAACGATAATGATGTATGAAAGAAGACCAACATACTAATGTAGCATAATTTTTTGAGTCAAATACGTGTATCGAGTGGAGAACGTGGGATGTAGCTACTGTTATAAAACGGTGTCCTCACTTAGCAAACAGCATATCGATACACAGTGAGACCACTCGTAGTTCTACCAGTATTTATATGCAGAAATTAGACATGGTATATTTAAAACTATTAAAGGTATGGGGGAAAAATGGAAAGTTGTTTTGAGACAGTGCTTGATTCAGTAAGAAATGTCATTACATATGGGTAATACCACGGTAACGGATATATTAGTCGGTACATAAAACACCCTATAAAGATATAAATGTGTCCTTGTTTTATCCTTGTTTTATTGCATGAAATTTATGAAGAAAAAGGACTCATACATGCTTACATATAATTCAATTAAATTTTGAAAATTGCCAGAAACAATAATTTATTTTGTTTTTGTTCAATAACGGAAATATCTCACAAATGAATGTTATTTTTATGACTTTATAAAAATTTAAAATTTTCTGAAAATATACACGCAAGAAAATTACCAGTAATTTATTTCAAACAAAAAAAGTTTGATACAGCTGATAAAACAGCGTGAAAAGGATGTCTAAACTGCGAAAAAATTTCAAATAAATAAAAATTCTGCATAATAAAATAAACTAGACTTGAAACTACCAACGTAAAACTTCTAATAATGAAACCATAAAATGCATGTCCGGAATTTAATTACAAGATAAAATGAGTAATATGAAACGTAATATATATATATTGTATCAAGGACTTATCAACCTTTGTCCTTTTCACATCCCATTTACAGCACCATAATTTGGATCAATAAGTTTTATGTTATCTCCGATAAAAAGAATCTCAAAATAAGCAACTACACAAGTAAAATAAAAATATGAATTTTGAAATCCTTTCATATTTTTTATGAGTGCTGGTAAAAGCCTACATTACGGTTACACAATAACCTAAATCGTTCGTTATCAATATGAGATATGGAGGAGGACGAAGTGTGTTTGTTATGGTAATCACTCCCTCCCCGACCACAAAATATTCTTCTTGGAGGGGTGACTGCTTTATCAATTTTGAAGAAGTGGGGTCATAGAGATGTTGAAAAGCACTACACAAATTGAACATGTTTCATTTGTTCCCTTCCCTCTCATTTCCTTTCTGTCATGTGATACGTAATAAGCAAACAAGAAAAAAATGAGCCTAATGAGACAAAGAATAATATCTCGATTGTGGCACGGAGTGCGGATGCCCACGGCGAGAAATTTCGAGGGGAAGTGACCCAAATTATCCTTACAAGTAAGCAATCCTTTATGTTCAAGAATTGTTTTTCTGCTAAAATAAATACCTTGCATCGTGACCATGAAATAATTTTCATCTAGAGGGGCATAAAAGGGTCAAATGCTCCGTATAAATTTTAAAATATATCATTCATGCTGTTAATGTACAAAGGTGCTGAAATTAAAATTTTTCAAGTGTAATTCTTTGTAAGATTCGCAATAAAATGGAATTTAGAAAAGAAGTGCTTCAAAATTTGTTTTTTAAAAAGACAAAATATACTCAAAATATTAATTTATAAATTTATATATCATTTCATGAAATTCAACGGCATTTTTGTCCCGTTGCCTCAACAAGGATTAAAAATAAATCCGCCATTATAACATTTTCGGCAACTCCTTTATTACTGTATTTATTTGATTAATACAAAAGAAAAGTTTAAAAATTACATTGAATTATACATGCATTAATCTATTATACTTCCCAAATATACAGATGTGGGTATCTAAAGAATGACATAGGGGTGAAGGACTGATTAAAAATCATTAGTCTTATTACAGATATACTTCTATCTATACTTTTTAAATTTCAAAAGGACCAATATCAGTTTCTTTAAAAATTAATACTTCTTATAAAATAATCCTAACTCTTTAAACAAAACTATATTTCTGACTGTGTTTTAAACTATTATCATTAAATATTTTCCCTTCGTTCATAAATAAATGTCGCGTACATTAGATTTAAAAAAAAATGAGTTTTGAATTTATCTAAAGACGCATTTCGTAAAAATTCTAATTGATTATTAGTTATTGCATTTTTTATGTTCTTGATGTACATCAATAAGTATTTGAGATTCAATTTTTATTCACTCGCTCTTTAATTTTTTTTAAAATATTGAATTTACATGTTAATGCTGAATGAAATTTCTTCCTTGTTTACAAATTATAAGGCATAATAAACTTATGTTTAAATTGTCAAAAATGACTTCCTGGTTGTTATTCAAACAAATAATTTTATTTTAATTTATAATGTAAAAATTGCGTATTTAACATTTGAGTTTTCATAGTGCTGCAGAAAAAGA
Source organism: Maratus speculifer (assembly GCA_964019185.1). Lineage (NCBI taxonomy): Eukaryota > Metazoa > Arthropoda > Arachnida > Araneae > Salticidae > Maratus > Maratus speculifer. The sequence continues at coordinate 239,638,278 of OZ025299.1, read as the reverse complement.
AAATTCGCTCTCTTCTGAAATATTTTCCATATTTCTTTTAATTAGGAACTATAAAAGCGAATTATTTTATAGAAATGTGAAAATTGTTTGTGTAAAATGAAGAAGACTTAAAAATTTATTTTAAAAGTTACCAATCTAAGTTTCCATGAACATTATGTGTATACATTACATCACTAGAAATTTTAGTTATCAGTATAATAATACAACTGCAAAATGTATGGTTTTAAAAGAAAAAATAATGCATCAATAAAAAATTCAAATTAAAAAATAAATAAAAATTAAATTTACGGAAAATCGCTTATCATTTCGCTGTTTTTAGAGAAAACTAAAAGTCGGGTCATTCTACCGTCGATATTTTTCTGAATTTTTACGATATTTGACGGTATTTTTTATGAGTTATTCCATAGAGTTAACTACTATATCACGAAAAATATATCTGTTATAGTGCGTGCATGCGCAAATAAAAAAATATTTCATACAACTGCTCATATTTCATCAGGCGTTCAACATATTTACATTCTAATTGTACTTATTTCTACTTCGTTTTTTTTTTTTTTTTTTTTTTTTTTAATTTTCTAAAACTGGAGTTAAATTTGACAGAAAACATCCTTCATGCGATGTTTTCTATCAAATTTAACGAAACTGTCAAATTGAACGATACAAACAAAAAACATGCAAGACTGTTTTTGAACTCGTAAAAAATCCGATTTACCTCCAGGAATATATGTGCTAATCTTACCCAAATGAACATATTGAACATTGTACAATGTTCCCATATTCATAAATTATAGTGATAGACAGTTTTGTGCATTTTATGTTACTAAGTGATCCCAAAAATTACTATTTTTCTTGTATTTTTATTGGCCGCTTAATTAGCCTTCTGATCAAATCATGGTTGATAAATATGGAGACAAACATATTGTTCATAATCCCGAAGGTCCAGAAAAATCCGGTGAGTATATCTTTAAATATTTGACAAAAGTCTAAAATTGAAAGTGTACGGTGATTAATGGCTATATTGTGTATATGCTTTTTTATTAATACACGCTATTGTGCAACATTTTTAGTTTAAATTACATGGCTAATATACGGAGTCAAACCTTTTGATTTTTGCGTACTTTTCTGAATAGAAATATTCTTTTTATTTAATGATAGAAATTTGTGTTTAAATAAAATGGTGCTTACTATTCGGGAATAGCCGAACAAAAATATTGAGAGGTTTTTTTTTTCAGATTTTATTATATAACAATTAAAATTAATCAAAATTATATATAAGTTATATAATTAATAAAGTTTTCAATATCCGCAATGCCAATATGACATTGTATGTTGCGTCGATACTTATGCGATTAAAATTCTAATTCCTGTTTCGGTTAAGCATGTCGTTTGGACAGCTGTTAAAGGCATTTTAGGATTTCTTGCATGAACTATTTTCCGGGAATATGCTTCAACTCGGTATATCATATTTAGCAGTGAGTTTGGTGACATAATTTTCTTAGATCATTGCTTGTGAGAATACAGAATATGTTATTTTATGAATTGATTTGATAAAATCGTTCTTTAAAAAAATTATAAGTGTTAGAAAAATTACCGAAATCAATATTTAAGCGGCAAAAATGGCATGCAGTTTAAGTTACATTTTCTGTACATTTCTTCTACAACATCTTCTGGAACTTCTTTGTATAGTAACATTTCTTAAGCAGCAAGGAATTGAATGTTAAGTCATTTATTTCAGGCAAAATACTCTAATGCACTGAAACATAATTGTTTTTTCCATTGAAATTTTCATGAGACTCTTACACTTATCCTCCCCGTTACACTCCACCCCCACGCTCTCGTTTTTCCCTTTGTTAACGGTGTCTCTATTAAATATTCTTCTCTGACTTTTTTATTTTAATTTAAAAATTATTTTCAAGAACACTTTGTGACATAATAGACTACCCAAGAAGCCATTTAATCAATTTTTTTCTTTTTGTTATCTATATTTGATAATACTTGCAATATCACAAATTATAAAAATAGATTTTTACCTATACTTTGAGATGAGACCTATTACCTATACTTTGAGATGAGATCTATGAGACAAATTATAGATTTTGTTAAAGTTTGGACAAGTACTGTAAAAGTCTATTGTAAAAGATTGTATGTACTACTGTAAAAGACTACTAAAATATCTCCATTGTTATAAGAATTTGTAGTTTTTTCTTTCAGAAACAAATACACTGAATGGATCTTTCTATTTATAAGAGAATTCCATTCATTGATCATTCGCAGCAAAATTTTCAATTGAAGAATTGGAAAGAAATGTCCGCACTCTCTTTCACAGTATTTAACAATTTATTTTCACTTGATATCAACTACTCATTTCAAACTTCCAAGCAATATTTGGTTTGCATCGACCATTTTAATTTTCCAACCCGGTCAAGGATCGAACTCCAGGATTTTTCTCTCTAAAGAACTTATCTATCTATTGTGGTATCGGGTTATAGTTATCAAAATTAACCCGTTCTTACTAGTAGTAGTACTTGTATTTCAGTGAGTATTATTTTGCCTTAACAATTATTTTTTATACCATCTACAGATAATAATGGTAGTATACGTTTGTACATTTGTTATAATAACTTTATTTATGCTTGACATTTAGTAATAATAGTAAAAGTTTGCTTATTTTTCTTTGCACCGCTGGCAATTATTTTACTTTAAACATATATTTCAAGCTTTAAATTTAAAACGTAGGTTACTTTTCCGAACGATTCCTGAGTGATAACACGCAAAAAATATTCATATGTTGTCATATCTGTTAAATTATATTTTAATACGGTATTTTCCAAACGTCTTCAAAAACCCTTCCTTAGCCTATTGTCATAGGAAAATAAATTGAATAGTGCGCAAAATAACTAAATTTCTTATATTTCAGAAAATGTCGTATTATTTAAACCTCAGTAATTCTATTTAGATTATTGAAATTTCAGGTTCAATCAATTTTATCTTTTAAAAAACATTCAATCTCGCATATAATGCGTATGAAATCGATTTGTATATATTAGTAAATAAAAAATATTTTTGAAACTGTCCATTATTTAAAAAAAAAAGCTATTTGAATCAGCAACTTTATATTTAAATCAAAATTCTATTGATCAATCGAGACATTGTATCAGTCACACAGGAATACAACAAGTTAATAAAAGGCAACGAAAACAATGTGCTACATTTTTCACAGCCAGGAATTATAACAATGGAACATAATAAACGTATATTCATAATATGTTTATATATATTATGTTTCATATTTTTCTTTAGACGTTATTATATTTATGCAGCAATATTGATAATTTTAAATGTAGAATACTTGAATTTACCGCAATAATAATATTTGCATGCAAAAGCACACATACATACAAAAAAATTGTAAGAGCAGACATGTTTAATGAAGAAAGAAGTAAATAAAGATAATAATCTACAAAGAAATTCTTGTGTAAAAACATCCATTATATGCTACTGATTTTTAAAATTTAGGACAAGAAATCTTCAGAATATACAATTTATGATAATTTCTTTGAAATTGAAGGGAAAAGAGTTCTATCATTTTAAAATAATTTCCCTGTTCTATAAAAGATTTTTCTATTAGGACACAAAATGCATTCGTTAATTCCCGAAAATACTCTTAGTGTTTATAACACCAACTGTTTATTAAAATCAAATTTCTATAAGTTGCAGAGCTTACTATGGAGCATAATTACTAAGAAAATGATGCATTAAAGTTTCAACATAACATAATAATTATAATACTACTAATAATAAAAAAATAAATATATGCTTATAATTGATGCTATGATATACGGCATATTTTAAATCTTGCACTTTCTAAACTTCCTTCTCATTCTTTTTCACATCATTTTCATTCTATAAAAGTTATAATACGAATTTCTGAGATTTTCTACAATTTTATGTGATAGATCACACATAAAGACAAATGGAAATTTGCAGAGCAGACATTTTACAATGCAAACAAGTGCAAATAAAGAGTATGATTTCTAAAGAAATTCGAATGCCAAAGTATCTGTAATACCGCTTTTGATTTTAAAAAGTATGTGTCATAAAACACATAGAAAATGAAAAGCCACATTTTATGGTGATTTCCCTTTTAAAGAATCCTTTTCTTCTGAAATAACTTACTGGTTCTAAAAAGATTTTTTGCGGGGAGACTTATAAAAAATAAATTTTGACCTAAAATGTATCCATTAGCCGCTAAAAATGCAGCTTGAAACTTTGCATAAACTGGCGAAAAACGGGACTTAATTTCATTCTGCACCCTCAAGATATTTAGCTTTGACAACTAGGGACAAGAGCTAGCGGCGGTAGATCAAAGCGAGGAGGATGAATGGAATCCCGGTATATCATCACCAGCGTCTGAGAAGCAATCGAGAAGATCTTCTCTCACAAGTGATGCTTCCAACAGTAATATGAGAATAAGTCGAGGGCAAGGCAGAAAGGCCGCTGAGGCTCGCCTCCTTATTACTGCTACATGCAGTCTTAGTTTCAATGTCTTTTAATTAAAGCATCCATTCTAGATTTGAATACAAGGGAGTAAATATAATTAATAGTAGTAGGGTCTTATCCTGGTCGGCTTTGTCACACGCTTTTCATTCAAGGATAATTTTGTTCTGACATAGAAGTCTTACCGCTCTGGAAAACTAATTCAACATGTTCTCCGAAACAGAAATGAATTAAATGACTGAGCATAATATAGCACAGCATTGTATTTATATGTTTATAATAAGAATAACGGAAATTTTTCTTTGGCGTTGCTATTATAAAACAAACATAGCTGAAAGACGACTGAATAAGGTCAGCGCTAAGGTAAGAACATTATCAAATTCATATTAATGCCAGAAATTTTGAGTCAAGATTTTGCAGTTGCTAATATTATAAAGATATATACAAATGAATAAACGTAATACATAGTGAAAAATGAATACTTATTTATCCTTTCCAAATTTATTGCATTGACTTAATAGTACGAGAGCGTGCATTTTCTTAATTGCAATAACTTTAATGATTTACATTTTAAAGATACATGTATTTGACACATACACACAAAGAGAGAGAGAGAGTGGAGGAATAAAGAATGGGAAAGAGAGCAATGTTAAAATTTTTTGCTGCGCAACAGTAGCTATAACCATATGATGGTGAAATCTCATGACGACATCAATAAGAAAAGCTAGTTTTAATGAAACAATAACGAAAAAGTGGAGACAAGAAAACCTGAAAATTATATGTAATGTACTTTTAAATTGGATAGTATTTTATACTGATCTGAGAAAAATGTGTTTTATTACAATTAGTGAGACACCTTTAATAATACAATCATGAAAACTTAAATTCATTTTTGAGATAAATGAAACTTTATATTTTACCTCCTCCGAGTCCTCTCATGTTCCTATAACATGCCATCCTCTAGGAAGTTAGGCTGCTCATAAGACAGCTCACCCAAAGACAAAGTTGGGATAATATTCGATAGCAAGGATAGCTTTATTTCTTATTGGCATGAAATGACAATTAACAATCAATTCCTGAAATACAGAGTTCTTTATCAATCATATATATATATATATATATATATTACATTTAGCGTTTAAATAATTGAAATGCAAAATACAAAATGCTTTTAAATACAAAAGTGCATTTTTAAATTAATTTACTAATTTTCAAATCCAAAATGTTTAGTTCTTACATATTATTAAGTTCTGTAGCTAAAAGTTTCTTCATCGCAAAATACTGAAGATTTTTCTTTTATAGTTTACATATTTCCGTTTAAAAACTTATATCAAATACATACTATATAATAATTTTGGTCATAGACACTTTTGATCGTGATCATAATTGTTTCCCATGTAATTATAACCTAATATCAAAAAGTACCGAGTATATACTATCGCTAAAATTTGGAAATTAATCTCACCTTCTCTGTAATTGTCAACTTGGTGCACCTCTCTCTTAAAAATCAACTAACATACGCCATTCTCTTCTTCTGAGAATAAAAGTTTATTTTTTTCTTTATGTTTAAGTAAATACAAAATCAACAAATATTAAACGACATGACCTGCACACACTCGCCAACGTCCGTTAAAACTGGGTCTGTTTGACCAAAATAAAATAAATATTTTGAATTCGAAAAGGTATTTATTAAAACTTTCTAAAAATTGTTAAAAACTTTTTATTTATTAAATTGAAATTCTGTCTTGAAACATTATTTTTTCTACTGTGGTCAATTTAACCCAGTTTTACTAGAGGTTGACAAATATTCATGCAGTATAATTGATTGATTTTTAAAACGTAATCCTTGTTTTAGTTTATATAACACATATATATAAGAAAAAGGGGGTGGAATCTGTTCATAAATTTTGAATAATTTCTTTTTATTTACACATTGTTTTAAAATCCGTGCCTTAATACTTGTAACAGGTGAGTTAACAGAAAAATGTGTGCATAAAAAATATGTATGCGTTCAAATTGATTCTGTAGATATTAGTAGTCAGTTGAGCAATAAAACTGTATGACATTCAAATAATTGAAAACTCAATATTATTGTGATATTTTAAAATTCCCTTGATTTTTGTGTAAAATTTTAAATTCTATCATTGTTCCTTTATATCTTTTTTCGTGCTTTTACATTTCTTTAAAATTATGCTACAATGCGAGACAATTATATTTTTCTTGAAATTTTCCATGGTATTTGCTACAGTGATTTGTCAAATTGATTTCGTCGTTTTTCAGGGTTATGAAAAATTATATAAAATTTTTGACTCATGATTATCTGATTATATTTCTTTGAGGGGTTCCATTTTCAATTTCGTTGTTTATAATTTGCAAATGTTAAATGTGTGCCTAGCTTTTTAACCTATTTATAAATTGAAATTATTTTTTATACATATATAAGAAAGATCGCATAAAAAAAAATTGGTCTTTCTAGTAGACCGAAAACAGACTTACGCCATCATAACAACAAATTAATTGAAAAAGGAATCTTTATATATAATAAAACTGTACCTAATTTGCTTTATAAGTATAAAAATATCATTGTCTTATTATAAAAAACAATTATCCAAAATCATGAACAATTATAATTATATAAATCTAAATATCCCAGATAAATTATAACTATTCATTCATGAAATTCCATAAAAAAATTTGTACGCATCTGTTTCGTTATCCAGCTGAATGAATAACATATTCAAAACAAGCTTAGCAATCAAATGTTAAATCATTAAACCTAATTTACAAACATATTATTCTTAATTAATCCACTCATTTTGTATTAACATTTCCCAATAGTAATTTCTTTCTCTCAACATCAAAGGATATAGTCCTAAAAAGATTTGGCAGACTGATTAACAAGTCTACAATGGTCACACAAGCGTGAGAAAACTGTACATAAACATGAAGTCTGCTTTGTAAAGGAACTTTCTACATCTTAGCAGCATCTAGCATGTGCCAATTCCCTGCCTAATTTTCCCATTTTTATATCAGTAAATATACTCCATTTATTTATCTGTAGCCCCTCTCGGGGGGTTGCTGACGATGTACAACGATGAAAAAGGCGCGTACGTGATGCGGCACGGCAAGCAAGCCGCGCCGTGAAAAGATGTAATTGCGGGGCCGCCGGCTATATATATATCCCCAAGACGAATTATTTAATTTTCCGCCACAATGACACTTGCGTAGATCGCGAAGCTCAACCCAAGGGACGATTCTACTATCTAGCAAAGAAGGGAAGAATATCAACGCTAAGCTGATCAAGCCCTCGGAGAACCAAAATTAATCGAAAAGAAAGAGACTCTATACGTTCAGAGATCACGGGATTATATGTTAAAAGAGAGCCGCTAAGCGCCTTTTAACTTTTCGTAGGAATTTTATTATACAAGAATACATTTGTTAAAAAGCATAATAGTCAATCCAGAATATGTTTGAAATTACACCTTTACTTTAAGCAGATACTTTAACAACTGTGATCCTATGCTATTTTATGTTCATGAATCAATAAACAATGATGCTAGTGAGGTTGATTCATCAGCTGTATTTGACCAACAATTCATTTGATTACAATTAGAGATGTTAAAGCAGTGATTAATATCAAAGTATAGCTTTGTGACCTGCTAGAGAATAAAAGAAAAATTTAGGTAATTATTGTGAAGAATAGGTGCAAAAATCGTTTTTATTTAAACCTCTAGAAGAATAATAAGAAAAGTGTAATGCTAAATTACAATAAATAAAAAATAGAATGCCGGAATGACATTCTGCTCTTACATATTGACATATTTTCCAGATAGATATGTACAGTCACAGCAAAAAATATCTTGACACACTACGATTTTAGACGTTTTGTTGAATATCTAGAAATATACACAAAGAATTATTCTGAATTTCCAGGTGTGTAAACAAAATAGTAAGTTATATATTTTCGCGAAGATTTTCCCACGATATCCCTTTAATTATTTATTTTATTTATTATTTTTACAAATATTTTATGATAGCTTTATTTTTATTTATTTTTTATATCCTTTATTTTATTTTATTTTTCTTTCCCACTGTTTTCTTCCTCTGTTATTATTTTAGCATCATTTTTCTCTTCCACCTGGGCTCTTTCAGCCAGCGCCACCTATGGCACTCTTTGTAATCTCCTCCCTCTTTCTTTCACTTTATCTCGACTCTGTCCCTTGTGACACATGTTGGATTAGATGATGACGACTTAATGTAGATGATGTAGACTTAAATCACATATTGTAAATGAATCTATGGCGACGATTTTTATTTGAAATTGCGGTAGTAAAAACAGAAAAAACTAGGAAATCCGTGAGCCCTGCGTTCCTTTTTTTCTAAGTTTACAATGTTAAATAACTCTAAAATCCTTGCGTTTATTACAAAATTTAAAAATTTGAAGGTGAAAATCAAAGGCTAATATAAATTTCGGATAAAAAAATTATTTTTTTGTTTTAAATGTTTTGAGTGTCCATTGTCAATTAAAATAATTGATATGTTATTTGCAACCATACATAGACATTGTCGTCAATTAAAAACTAAAAACTAAAAAATTAATTTTAAAACCCGAAAATTTTAATTCTTTTAAAATTACTTCAAATTTGAGGTTTATTTATTATTTTGCTTATTATATACTTAATTTTTTTTTAAATCCAACAATTCAACGATATTTTAATTAGTTGCAGGTTTGATATGATGTTAAAATTTTTTAGATATAATTCTTCCGAATTTTAAAATTATGTAATTTTGCTTGTTCAAGCGATAATATTTTATATTACATTTACTTTTATTCTTTTCCTTATTCTTTTCATTATTATTTTCAACAATGGACTTATGTTTTGTTAAATTTGGTAACTAACATTAGAAAAGTAAAGTCTCCAAATCACCAAATAATAAGTTACATTTGACGCAGACTCTTATACCCTGTGTTGTCTATACCAGCTCGCAGCAGATACGAATGCCTGTCAAACCCGTTTTCCCGCAACGAATATAAGAAAGCAGGAAAACAGTTACGAACGTTTCAGTACTATAAAAACATTTTCCTATGATCGTGTTCCTCATGGAAAGTTTTCTAGAATCGGGATTGAATGTTTTGTATTTTTATTTTTCGATTTATAATTAACTGTTGATTTTATTATTTTTTTTAAATATGATTTATGTATAAAATGCTCTGGTTTCCTTCAAATTATAAATGCTAGAAATTATAACGTGTAATAATAAAATCCCGATAAGCCATGTTTTTTTTTTAATAATAATAATTATTATTATTATTATAAATTGTCTGCCGAATAATGTTGCATAGAATGAGCATTTTTTAAACCGTTATATGGATTTCTTATTGGTAAGGGACATTAACACTCTTAATTTTTTAATATATATATATATATATAGAAAAGTTTTTAATCAATGTATTTTACCTGCATTAACCTACGGAGCAGAAACATGGACACTACCAAAACGGATGATACAAAGATTACAAACACAGAGAAGCATGGAAAGATGTATGCTAGGCATAATTAGAAGAGACAGAAAGAGGATAACTTGGATAAGAAATCAAACAAAAGTTTTTGACATCCTTGAAAGAATCAAGGAGCTAAAATGGAAATGGGCTGGGCACATTGCAAGAAGACAAGACAATAGATGGAGCACAAATATACTACAGTGGTATCCCAGAGATGTAAAACGACCAAGAAGACGACCACAAGTAAGATGGAGTGACGAAATTAGAAAAGTGGCTGGTGTAAATTGGATGACGAAAGCACAAGACAGAAAGCATTGGAAAAATCTGGGGGAGACCTACATCCAGCAGTGGATCGAAAACGGTTGTTGTTGTTGTTGATGATGATGATGATATATATATATATATATATATCATCATCATCATCATCAACCGTTTTCGATCCACTGCTGGATGTAGGTCTCCCCCAGATTTTTCCAATGTTTTCTGTCTAATGCTTTCGTCATCCAATTTACACCAGCCACTTTTCTAATTTCGTCTCTCCATCTTACTTGTGGTCGTCTTCTTGGTCGTTTTACATCTCTAGGATACCACTGTAGTATATTTGTGTTCCATCTATTGTCTTGTCTTCTTGCAATGTGCCCAGCCCATTTCCATTTTAGCTGCTTGATTCTTTCAAGGATGTCAAAAACTTTTGTTTGATTTCTTATCCAGGTTATCCTCTTTCTGTCTCTTCTAGTTATGCCTAGCATACATCTTTCCATGCTTCTCTGTGCTGTTTGTAATCTTTGTATCATCCGTTTTGTTAGTGTCCATGTTTCTATAAGGTGTTCTGGTGTAATGACGCCAGGGGGGGGGGGGGTAACAACGCCAAATGCTAATATTATGCATAATTATGAAATAAACCAGTAAATGACATCCATGTGCTTTGCACAGATGGGTTTTGAGTCATATAAACCGCAAAAAACAGCTTAAAGTTAATTTGTTCCATTTATAGGTCTTATTGCAATTACAAGCAACTAAAATTAACGCTTGATCTAAAATTTACGAGATAGGTTTTATGATGAGAAGACTATCTTTTTTATCCGGAAATATTTTGTTTATTACACAAATTTTTAGTGCATTTCATGTACTTTCAAAATGTTGTAGAAGATTTGGATATCTTCTCGCGATAATTTGTAGTTTAAAATGTACTGCGCAATAAGTATGCCGGGGTAATATGCCGATCCTTGGCGTTATTACCCCGGTTGATTCCGAACTACATCCGAAGGGGGTTTACTTATTAATATGGGACAGCATTATTATAATTAATGAAATGGTAAGATTAAAGGGGGGGGGGGGTCCAATACCCAAAACTAATCTTTCTATTTATTTTTAAATACTAATGTAAAAAATAATTTTAAATTCTTATAAATAAAACTATATCAAAGTGTTTTCGATATTCTAAAGGTTATATTAAAGGTTAATTTTGTTGCTAATACAGAGATAATGATGTATAACCACATGAATCATGTATAAAATTTAATAAGATGAATTGGGATGATATTTTTTATCAAAAATCTTATTTAATTAATTAAAAATTTTTAAAACGTGTTTTATATAACTCCGACAATTTAACTTTAGGTTTGGAGAATCCGCATTAGTGTGGGGTTATGGGTTAAAAACTATTTACAAGACTACTATAACACTATTAACAAAAATATTTATTACATATAACTCCAGTTATTATAATATTTCACATGATTAAAATATTACATTATAAATGGTTAAAACCATGCAGTGTTTCTTATAATTATATTTAAGGGGGACTTTTTAAGCAAAAAGAGGCACGGGGTGTTATATTCTGTTGAAGCTCCCCCTCATTCCTTTTTCTTTCACTTCCACAAAAAATTGAATATTTTCTATCGCATAGCATGCGTATATGGGAATATAAATACTGATTCAAATAAACAGAGTTAAAACCGTGCAATGTTTCTAATAATTTTATTTAAACGGTCCTTTTTAAGCAAAAAGTAACCTAGAATCTGATATTCTTTTGCCTCCAACCCCTCCCCCCCCCCAATCACACCTTTCTTTTTCTTACACTTTCACAAAACAATTGAACATTTTCAATAGCTTAGAATGCAATTTATCAATTTCTAGAGCTGTAGAGTTTGTATTCTTAGAATTGGGCAAGCTATATGCCATTATTCTATCTTCTTTTATACTTTTGTTTCATGACGTTATTACCCATGTAGGTGGGTTAATAACGCCAAATAGCATTGGTCGAGAAATCGCGTCATTACATTTTATGAATACATATCTTTTAAATTATTTTTTTTATATAGATAGTCAATGAGTTGCTGTATCAAATCCTATATTTGTTTCCAAAACACAATCTAAAACTAAGCCGTGAAAATTGGTAGAACCTTAACGTGGCGTTATTACCCCAGAATACCTTATATATTCCCAATATTTTAATTAACAATCTAAACACTTTATAATATTCTAATGATGAGTAATAAAAGTAAAAAAGTAATAAAATTACCTGGTAAAGATTAGATCATTATGCATAAGTGAAAAGGTTTTATAAATTTTATAAACTCCGCATACATGTCCCTTTAAGTGTTTTATAATTGCCAACTTTAAATCCATTTTTCATATTTTCTCTTTCTTCATATATCAGTATGATAAAAATTCTAAAACATCAATTTATACTTTTCAATTGATTATTTATTTATTATTTTTCTTTTTATTTATTTATTTTATTAATTTTTTCAACTTTTCTTAAGGCGTGTGTTTCATAAAATTTGTAATCGGATTTTTCAGTAATATAATTTTTTAAGAATATATATATATATATATATGATGATGATGATATATGTGTGTGTTTGTGTGTATGTAAATATTCTTTTTTGCTGTATTTTTACATGTATAACAACATTTTATTTATATTTTCTTAAATTAAACAACATTTGGGAAATGAGATCCCACCTTTATTGAGAAAACCTTTGAAATAAAGCCATGCAAAAAGTACGTTTCAGAAATGTAAGGAGAAGTAATTTTTTTTAGTTTTCTCAGTTAAAAGCAAAAACAAATATTAAAAATTACATTTTTCTTTGATTAAGTTATTTTTCTTCTGAAAACTTTTAATAATATGTCAAAATAGTATTTTAAAATATTTAAATAAAAAAAAGATATTTAAAAAAGCACTATGCTCCTGTAACAGACAAATTAGTACATTGTTCTGAACATTATGTTATATCTTCTTCTTTTACACTGTCATTGTTTGTAAGGATATTTTTCAATGGCATCCTAAATTCCCTTTCTAACTTTAAATCTATAAGCGTGGATGGAATTTTATTCTTAAAATAACTTTTACGGAAATTAATATTTTTTACTTCTTTCTGCTGGGTATTTTTATTTAAAGGATGTGTTTTTCTTTTTTAACTGGGAAAATATTTCTAGAATCTATACTTATTTTTGTGTGTTAATATTTTATGTGTTAAAACTTTATCAAAGTTGACAAGCCATGAGTAATATTTTAACACTAAATAAAATTAAGACTATGTTTTAGGTATATTCTGTCAACTGAAAAGAAAAAAAAAAGCGACATCTTTTACGAAGAATTAACAAAACAAATAAGTTTAAAATATTAATTTTCTAATGATATACTTTAAAAATAAGAATTCAACAAATCAAATGTTTAAGGTTCGAAGACTTTGATATTTGCATGACCAATACCCTTGAAGGGAGGACATGTCTTTTAATCCTTAGTGCGACATCTTTTTTCTTTCTTAGGTTTGTCACATTTTCTTTATTCGTATTTAATTTTTTCCTCGCAGAAAAGCGAGTTTTCTCTTTTATTTAGTAAAAACTTCTGTTAGTAGTAAATAACGACGATTTTTTAAAATTATACATTATGATCTAAAAAACGAGATAGCTAGTTAGAACTCGGCATATCTATTCTCCTGTATTTTATATTCTTAATCTACTACATACAATCACCAGTAATGATTTTAAAATAGTAATTATAACAATGATATTTGACTACTTTGGTTTTTAAAAAAAGTCATTTATTTCTAAAATTATAAATGTGAGATTGTAACACATGGAAGATAATTATACTAAACCAACGTCCACGTTTATAAAACATGGTTAGCACGAGAATATTTATTTTGTAAAACAAATTAAATAAATACCGTACAGAAATAGTTCGCTAAAGGAAATTTATTATGAAAATATAAGTTTTGATGTATTTGGTCAAACCTCCTTAATGTGGGAAGTTTTGGCAAAGTTTGCAGAGCTTTGAGAAATATATTTTTTAATCATTCAGTATCTTATAAAACTTACTACTCTCTATGAAAATAAAATACATAATGATATATTTATATGTGGAAAAATGAGATGCCAATATATGTCAAAGACAAAATAAGAATATTTTTTATGTAAAAAAAAAAATAGTTCGTACATTCCCAATCCCCCTAACACTTTTTCATTAATGTTCAAGCATATCTAAAACTTTGAAATGGAGGTCCTGAATAAGAATTCTCTTCTGCGCAATAAATAATAACCGCAACAAAAAATAACTAAGCCAATCATTCTGTATAAATAATTATTCGTCATTAAAACTCTTTGTAGACGATTTTAATATTACCGGAATATTTATAGAATAATAATTTATGGCATTTTCTCATTAACGGAAATATACATACAATTGCCACAAAAGTACAACTATATCCTGTCTACATTTCATGGAATCACACCTATGATGCACCTGACGAAGAGAACTTTATTACACTCAAAACTAGTTGCGAATGTCAAGCATTTATATGCAGTAGTGTTAGGAATTTGGATGTTTTTTCCTTTTAGATATTTTCTATTCATAATATACTCCTTATCATTGATAAAAGGCTATTTTATTGTGAGATATTGCAGTATATGCAAAGTGTCAACTTCATAAAAGCCCATTAATTGTTTTAATCAACTGTCCAATGTGATGAGGTGTTACCATTCCTGTTTCAGCATTATCCGCTGTCATCAGACGCATGCTCATTAAAGCAGTGGAAAGAGCTTTGATGCCGATTCCATGTTTCACTCGAAAGAGAGGTTGAGGGTCAAAGAGAAGATTCGCCGCGAAAGAGAAGATGGGAATGACAGGAATACAAAAAGACACGGCTTCTGCATTTGGCAATGAATTGCTGAGCTGGCGGCATTCGGAAACAAACTGACAATGCGATAGTTGGGAAGAATTAACACTAGATTCGCGTTAAGACATTTTGATGTGTCTTGTAATTGTTAAAGGTTATTAGTGAAATAGTTAAATTCACGCTGAAGCGAGCAGAAATCGACCAAACAAATATGTATTTCCTTTTTTTTTTCTTTTCTTTTTTTTTCTCTGTGTAATATTTTGTGGATTTAATAATATGAGCTTCGAAAAAAGAGAGTAACTAAATTACAGCGATTTTGCAAAATTTATAATCTTTATAAGATAGACATTTTTTATCACTAGAAACACTAGAAGATTCGACATCAGCCAAATGATTAAATGTTGATTCGAACCGGAAATTGTTTGATAAAATAAGCAAAATACAAAGCACAGATAATTAAGTTAAATAATTTTAAATAAAAAATATGGTACAAAATATTTTTATTGATGTTATGTAATATTTTCCGGGCGTTCTAGTGTTAAATGTACCATACACTGTACAAAAGAGAACATTTTTTCCTGAAGTAGCATGAAGATTTACGAAAATATAGTTTTTCTCATGACTCCGAGAAGGTTTTTTGTATCTCCAGAAGAATCAAAATTCAATATATTTCTGAAATTTTAAAAAACTTCTGAAACTTACCCATAACTTTCAGAAATGTCATGAAATAGATTTTACAGTGTATTACTCAATCAGTTCTCGCAATCCGATATCAATACGAAACATTGGTATTCGGATGCTATCAGTTCTTAAATAATTACTTGTATGTTTAAAAATTATATTCAACACACAAACATTCCAAATTAACAGCACTAATTGAACATTATTTTGTTACCATCACATACATAAGCTCTTTTACTCAACTGAGAATTCTGACTTAAGGATTGCTAGAAATCCTCAAAACCGATATTTCATGTTAATACAGCGTTGACAAATTGATTAATAAATTGTAAAAATTACTTCGTCACATTTCGAAAATTGCGGACAGCAAGCAACTTATTCCCGAAATGCCTCTTTAAATTTTGGAAATCAGTTGGTATAGAAGATCTGGTGGTAATGAGTGTTTCTCCATATTTTAAATAATTCTTTAGATGTTATGTTTCCGTTAAAAATTTTTGGAATTTCAGGAAACATTTCTCTCGTTTTTTGGCAGTGAAAAAGAAGAGTTAATACGAGACACTTTCAATAAGCGTATCTTTCTTCATCAGTTAGGGTATACGAACGTATAATGCAGCATATAATTCAAAAAGTCCAACGGGTATCTTTGTTTTCTAGGTCTAATACAAATATATTTTTATTAAAAAAATAGTTCTAGTTATAAATACAAAATTTCGCCTTATTTAAGGAGAAATTTTCTATAAGAAAATACTGGTACCGATTAATTTTCTGGACTTGAAATTCCAGGACCCGTACGAACCCTGAATGTAGTGCAATATTTAGTGAAAACGTTGTATTGCCGAGAAACAAAATTCATAAAGAAGCAATTTTTTTCCCTCAACGGTGATGGTTATGGATTTATATGTATGAGCTCTTAAACTTTTATTGACTCTTAAAAGTTTATGAACTCCTTAAAGAAACCTCTGAATTATAATTTAAAAGTATGGAAAAGAAATATTCAATGAGCGACTTTCTCTGCTTAATCCCTTCACGACCAGATTTTTTACTGGGTTTTCAATATTTTATAACCGATAATTCCAAAAAGAAATTTTTCCTACAGAATCAGTAGAAGTTTTGTGATTAAATAACGGAAAATATTTCTAAAGTAAAGTTTTGGGTGTTATCTCATCTCAATTCTGAGCATCCTATACGTCACTGTACATCCTATACATCCTGTGCGCGATGCTTCGTGTTCGGTAAACGTTAAATAACATTCAACCACTACTTTACAAGAATCGTTCATCAATTTCATACCCTTATTTTAAGAATAAGCACAAGTGCTCTGATTTCATAAACTTTGGGAACATATGTATTGTTTCTTATATTTTTATGTTTTAAATTCAGCAAAAGTGTACATTAAATACGTTTCCTTATCTATTATAACATCTTGACCTTGCTCCGCGCGTCATAATTTTCGCACAGAATCTGTCGTATTTAAAAATTAAATTATTTTCCCTTGCTTATTGACACTTGGTGAGCATATTTAAGTTTGAATCTATATGTCTTATTAAAAAGCTTAATTAAGTTCATCAAAATACGAAAATCTTACGGCAAACATATGAAAATATTTCTTTAAATTTAGTTTACAATTATTTCATAAATAAATGTTATGTTTAATCATAGTGTATTTTTAAAGGATGAGGTCAGTGGGGATAATTATGACCCCTTGGCAATTATTACCTCCTCCATATTAGGGAAAACTGCGTACGGTAAAATTTTGTTTCATGTTTAGATATTGACCTCATAATGCATTTTCTCATTTTAGATATTCTTTGTCCCTTGTCTGAAACATTATTGATATCCGAATAGCAATTTGAAACAAATTCAACCAAAATTTCTCATAAATGGATTTGTCAGTTTGGAGTTCCAATGGTCCCAATTACCCAAACAAATGTGTATAAAGCAATATAAAGAGAAAATATAGTGGTCATAAGTTCTCCACTATTGGTATGAATTATCCCAAACTTTTGTGATTATGAGATTTTGATAGGGGTAATTATAACCACGCTTTTAACGTTAAGAAAAAGTTATGAGAATTTAAATTTTAAAGAGGTGTTCCTAAAGGGTCAAAGTTGCTTCCTATGTACTAAAAATATCACTTTTCCAAATAGAGAAAAGTAAAATAATAATAATAATAACAATGTTGAAAACGTACAAAGTGGTCATAAATACGCCTTCTGACCCTAATAATGTCGAGCATTTTTACAATTTTCAAATAATATTAAAGTGCGCTAAGCATTTTAAATTTTGGAAAAAATGAATGGTTTTCTTTTTAATTGGTTTTAAAAGCTTATTAAATTAATGTATTTTAAACTAAAGAATATGAAAAGAAAATCCGAGCACAAGTCATAATTTCACTATGAATCAGAAAATAATGTTGTTGCATCAAAAAATACTTATTTGCGATTTGCATTATTTCTAATATAACATTTGTTGCGTTGAAGAACTGTCTATGTTTTAATTTTTCTTTGAGATTTGTAATTTTGAATATAGCCTTTATAGCATAGCTGCAAACTTATACTCTTTTATAAAAAAGCTAAAAATTAATAGGATTTTTTTCTAATTTAATCACAATCATTTAAGCTTTGGACAGTAGCGAAGCCAAGAAAGAGGTCGAAGGCAAATTACCTGGATGCCAGTAATATTATGACGCTTATTTCGCCTTGACTAGTACTAGAAAATTCTCTGATTAGATAAGACGAACAAAAGTTAAAAAAATTAGTGGTATTCAGAGCATTCGGACACTACCCAGGTTACGCCGCTGCTTTCGAAGTTAAATGATTTAAAATTTATTGTTAAATTCTAGTGGTCAGAAAAAAGTGAAAAAAATGACAGCTATACCATAATTTCATTCTTTTATTCAACTAAACTTGCAGTATTTGCATTAAACCTCGGGGAGGACATGCACAGTATTTGTCATAACCAGGATGTGCACGTTACTTATTTTCCCACCTATACTTTCAAATAAATATCATCGCTTTTTATAGATGAATTAATTATGTTTATATAATGTTGATGAACTTCTCTAGAATTTAAGGATGAATTGATACGAAAGTAATTAAATACTTTTCGCTACGCACCTTATAGAAGAAAAGATTTATCTGAAAAATTTGGCAAAAAAGGTCACGCATAAATTATATGGAAATAGAGATCTGGGAATTAGTTGAAGTTTTGATATGTTGTAGTTCATGATATGCTGATCAAACGTCTTAATGGGAATAAATTCTTCAAAAATGACTAGTTTTGGTGCTATGATCAATGAGTAGTCACAATTCATATTACATATGCGCATATTTAAGCTTGATAAGTTAAATAAGCATTATTTGAACCTAAAAATTATCTGAGAAAATGTTTGCTGCTTTTATATAGATCTTAACTAGCTTTAATCATTAGGTTAAACCTTTCCAGTTATACATATTTTTTTTTACAAGTAACACCCGACTTCTTATTAATCTGCCGCAACATGACAGGTCAAAATGACTCCAAAAAGACCCAACAGATACATCCAAAATGATTTTTTGCATGAAAAAAAAAAATAAAGGCCAAAAATTCTGTAAATAATTGACTTTTTCAAATATGTGAACGCTACATATCTTCAGAAAAGTCACATATTGACAGTATTTTTAGTGAGAAAAATTATCAAAGTGAGAAATTAAGGAAAAATCAGAGATTTTTATGAGAAAAATCACTTTGAATGCAGCTGACTTATAAATCAATATAAAAACAGAAAAAAATGTTTAAATAACTTATCTTGTTCAAGTTATATATATTGGGGTAGGGAAAAAATAATTTCGCTTTTTTTCGTATTTTTCAAAGTTAATTTTTTTACATAAGTTTAAAAAACTAATCAACAATGTATGTGCCGTTTTGTTCAAAGACCTTTTGCCATTTTTCTGGTAAAATCATAATTCCGTCACTTTAGAACTTCTCAGATTTCTTGGCGAAAAACTGAACAAGATGATTTTCACAAGCCTCTTTTGAAACCAGCTTAACACCATCAAGAGAGTTCTGCAGAGAGCGGAATAAATGGTAATCGATCGGGGCCTGGTCCGTACTATACGGTGGGTGCCTCAAAATCTCTCACGCAAGCTCTCTCAGTTTTTGCCGAGTGACTAAAGATGTGTGTGGTTTAACATTATCGTGATGGAAGACAACGCCTTACCTATTGATCAATTCTGGCCGGGTTTTTTAAATCGCCTGCTTTAATCGCATTAGTTTTTCACAGTAGATAGTTGAATTAATGGTTTGGCTAGGTTCGACAGCTCATGATGGACATTTCCTTTCCAATCCCACCAAATACTCAGGAACACCTTCCTTGGCTTCAATCCGGGCTTTGCCACCGTTTGTGAAGCTTCTGCGGTCTTCGACCACGATCTTTTTGGCATGTCGTTGTTCTACGGGGTCCACTTTTTATCACCTGTAATCATTCGTTTAAAAAATGGCTCGATTTTGTTCCGTTTCAGTAGCGATTCACAAATGGAAACTCTGCCCATTAAATTTTTCACTGTAAGTTCATGGGGAATTCAAGTATCGAGGTTTTTTTGGTATCCAATCTTATGTGATTGATTCAAAACTGTTTTATGGTCTATGTTTAGTGTCATAGCAATAAGTCAGGAAAAAATATGCCGGTACACCTCGATTTTTGTTTTAATTTCACCGACTTTTCCAGCGATTTTTTCAACCATCTTTAACATCTAAATTTCCGGTACGAAATCAAGCAAACCAATTCTGGCACTGGCGTTTACTTAAGCACTGATCAGCCTAAACACCACACAGTTTCCGACGATCCTGCGCCGCATTTTTTACTTTTCGGAAGTAAAAAAGCAAAATGTGACAAAAATGATCTTCTGGAATCTCTATATTTAAAACGCAATAACTTTTGATTTATTAAACAGATGACGCTACCTTTATATTTCGAATTTTCTAGATACTATTACAAATATTGTATTTATATACCTTTTAAATGCTCTATAGTATGTCTTAATTGAGTAAGTATTCCTCGAGATATGCGACTTTAAAGTCATCCATTGGGAAAAAACGAAATTACTTTTTCCCCAACCCAATATTTGTCTTGAAAACCCTCCGAAAGATTAGCGACTATGGTAATATAAATTATGATTTTCCTAAATTCATAGCAAGAAAACTAGCCAATTTCCAGGATTGTGCCGTTTGAGATATCTGATCCGTATTGCATGAATTACAACATATAAAAATTTAAGCCAATTGACCAGGGCTATGTTCTTATTTAATTTCTGCATAGTCTTTTGAAATTTGTGGATTAAAATTCAGGGGGATAAATGTTTCTTAATGTCTTAAAAAGTGTTAATCTCAGGTAATTATTACGAATTCTGCAATAAAATAAGTAGAAGATAACTTTTTGTAAAATAAACACTATGCATAAATTATCGCCGCTCTATCTTGGAAAATGCGGTCAATTTGAACTAAAAGGTTTCCGGAAATTGTGTCAATATTCAGGACTCGTATTTGTCCGTTTTTTAATACATGTAATTAAGAAGAATACTTTTCCAGGCAGATTTTTACAATATTTGTAATATAAATAAATTTCAAGCTAGGCCATCAACAAAATTTGCAAAAGAAATCATAAAATTTTGTATATTTTTAAGTGAGATTCAAAAACGGATCGGGTGGAAGAATTGAATATTTAGAAACATTCAAAACAGGAATGCTGCTACAAGCATTATAATAAGGATAGAATCAATATTCTTTATCCAAAGGCTGTTGTGTATTTTCGGATCATTCTTTGTTGTTTTAGGTAGCTTTCATTACAAAAAGTAAAAAGTTACCTATTGCAGGCTTCCGGAGGAAAGCACTTCCAGAAAATTTTGGTATATTTTCACCGATCATGACCCACAAACCCCAAAACCAACCTCCGTTCAAATGTTGACATATATATATATATATATATATATATATATTTGTATTCATTTTATTATTTTTTCCTTTCATATTCAGTGTGATATAAGTTATTAAATTCAATGGTTAATTTCAAATGGTTAATATTGTTTACTATTAATGGTCTTATATATATATATATATATATATATATATATATATATATATACATATATATACATATATATATATATATATGTATATATATATATGATATTTGTCATACTGTAACTAACGCATTTATGAACCAATTTGAATGAAACTTGGTATGTACATAGTACATACAAATGTCTCGCCCGAGTCCGTTAGACAGCATCATCCGCCATCTAGTTTCAAAATGGCAGCCATTTCAAATTTTAAAAAATTTAAAATTTAAAATTAAATGCGAAAAAATTAAAAGTTGAAAAATATGATTATCTTTTGTGTTAGAACTTATAATAACGATTCCAGAACACTTTTTATTTTGTCTATATCTTAAAAAAAGTTTAAGCTATAGCATTTTGAATTTTTCTTATGGCTGACATTTTGAAACGATCTGATTTTTGTCACGTGATAACATGCTTATTTATGAATCGATTTGGATGTAACTTGGTGTGTACATAGCAAGTCATGAGGCCTAGACCGAGTTCGTTAGCCAGTTCCATCCGCCATTTTGTTTCAAAATGGCGGCCATTTAATTTTTTTTATTTAAAACTTAAAATTAGGTACAAAAAAGTGAGAAATTGAAAAAGATTTTTTTATGTATTTATGCATT
The DNA here is from genome assembly GCA_964019185.1 of Maratus speculifer. Taxonomy (NCBI): domain Eukaryota; kingdom Metazoa; phylum Arthropoda; class Arachnida; order Araneae; family Salticidae; genus Maratus; species Maratus speculifer. Next base: position 239,615,768 of record OZ025299.1, on the reverse strand, counting down.
TGACCTCGATACAAAGATTCCAGAGCATTTTTTGTTTCGTTTGTATCTTAAAAAATGGCTGTTATAGCACTTTTAATTTCTAGTGTTGGTTACATTTTGAAATGATCTGATTTTCGTCACGTGATAACACGCGTATTTATAAACCGATTGGGATGAAACTTGGTGCGTACATTGTACATACCGATGTCTGGACTGAGTTCGTTGGACAGTTCTATCCACCGTCTTGTTTCAAAATGGCGGAAAATTAATTTAAAACATTTAAATTTTAAAATTATGAGCAAAAAAGCAAGAAATTAAAAAAGATTTTTCTTTTGTGTGTTTGACCTTGATGCAAAGATTCCAGAGCATTTTTTGTTTCTTCTATATCTTGAAAAATGGCTGAGTTAGAGCACTTTCAATTTCCAGTGTGGTTGACATTTTGAAACGGTCTGAAATTTGTCACGCGATAATACGCATATTTATAGACTGATTTGGATATAACTCCTTGCGTACATAGTACATATCAATGTCTTGACCAAGTTCACTGGCCAAATTTATCCGCTATCTTTTTTTCAAAATGGAGACCATTTAAGTTTGTCAAAAATCTTTTAAATGTATAATGATGTACAAACAAAAAATTAGAAATTGAAAAAAGATTCTTTTTAAAGTATTTATCTTAATAATGAATTCCGGAGTATTTTTGGCTTTGTCTTTATCTTAAAAAACGCCTGCGATACAGCAGTTTGAATTTCTAATGTGGGTGACATTTTTTAAAAAATCAATTTGCCCGCGATAGCAATCGTATATATTAATCAATTTAGACATGAGTGTGCATGTGTACATCAATTAACTCTCTTAAAACGAAAAAGCTGAAATAACTCAAGTTGAGCTGAAATCCACTCTTTTCCCATGTTGAAAGGAACCTTCTCAAGAAGAGCTGAAACAACTCAAGTGAATGAGTTGTTTTTAATCAACTCATGATTGAGTGATCTCTCTTTTACTCATACTTGAGTGAAATCAAATCAATAAAGGTTAAATCCAGTAGTACTTGAGTGATTTGTAATAAAGTCATACTTGAGTGAAATGAAGTCATTTAAGACTGAATCTCGTAGCACTTGAGCGATTTGTAACCAAATCATACTTGAGTGAAATGAAGTCTTTAGGATTAAATCGAGTAGCACTTGAGTTAGCTGCAGCCAACTCGTATTTGAGTGAAGTGAAATAATTTAAGGCAAATCCAGTAGCACTTGAGCGATTTGTTATCAATTCAAGTTGGAGTGAAATGTTGTCATTTTTGATTTAATCCAGTAGCACTTAGGCGATTTGTAACCAATGCATACATGAATAAAATCAACTCATTTAAGAGTTAATCCAAAACTCCTTCAGTTTGTAGAATTGAATAAATTCACTCTTAAGAAAAGCAAAATTGCTTAAAATTACAAAAATCTTCAAGCGATTTCTAAATCGTCTAAATAAAATCACATCATTTAAAACTAAATTCAGTAATCCTCGATTAATTTTTATCAATGAAATTCAATATAACATGGAATTATTGCCACATTTTCAAGTGTTGCATTTAAATTCTCATTTCGGATTTAAATTTCTGTTTATTGACATTACAAGGGTATATATATATATATATATATATAGAGAGAGAGAGAGAGAGAGAGAGATTGGAAAACTGTAACATGGATTCTCCAATATTTCTTCCAAGTCTTTAATTAACAAGACTTAAAACATTCTAATTTACATGACTGAAAGTTCTCTAATGAATCATAAAAACATTTTTTTTCTTTCTAATTCAATGAAACTGTTTCCTATGTCAATTTAGGGGAAAAGGCAATTGAATCGTTATACAAAATTAAATAGAGCTTACATGAATTTTTTATTATTCTGTCAAATCAGAAATTTTTAACATCAGAATTTTCTTTTGTTAAATTTAAAAGTACATATATTCATTAAATTAAAAATACTGGTGATCTCAAAATTGCAAATTTGAAAACACTTATTCATGCAAACTGCCTAAATTTGCATAACTGTACAACAGCACCCGAACAACATTAAACAGAATATCAGCTTCTGATGCTGTGGTGCTTATGGGATTTTTCCTTTCTTTTCTTGGGCAATTTCAAGTTTACATATTTTCCAATGATACTTATAGCTTCAGATATGCTTATATACAATTTTAATTTTTTCATTAGCTTCTGATTTAATTGTAAATAACAATTATTTTTTTATTAAAAATTTACGATTTCAATCAAATAAACCAATCTTAGGCATCTTACTAAAAAAATATTGAAAAAATAAACTTGATATCAGCCCAACGACTCAACTTCAGCACCACAATGTCAGAAGCTGATTGTTCCCCTTAAGAGTTTAGATAATCCTATGCAGAAGTTATTTTCAAATATCTTGTTTGGATTTTAAAATGTTTACCTTTTTTTGGGAGGGGGGCATAGAATATTTGAGGATGATCTGTAAGTGGGTTAGTTTTTACTTTTGCAATTTTGGTTAATTATTTTTTTTTAATATTAATAAGAGTTTCAGACCCAGTTTTGAAAAAGAAAGTATTAAAAAACATAAAACCTAAATTTAAAAAAGTATTCCCCCCCACACATGGCCAGTACAGTGTTTAAATAATTGAAATTGAAAATATTTTAAATGGATAAACATCAACCCATGATACCTTGTTGTAATTATTCCTCGATTTAAATCTCAATCAAAATCATATTTCTTAAACTGACTAAATTAAAAAAAAAATATTTTAATTGTTTAGTTTGAAATCTGAAATGGCTTTGAAATCTTAGATAAAATAATTGTTACCCATAGCATTTATATAAGCACATTGCAATTGGGAAATGTGGAGGAATGTCATTAAAAAACTTGTATAGCTAAAATTTTGATTATGGACAATTATTTTATTGTATGAAGTTAAATGCAGAAATAACTGAGAAATGGATTTATTGACCATGTGCAATTATTCATTATATCATTTAAAACATTTGTTAAAACTTGAATTTATATTCAAGAATAACTTACTTCTTCTTCATAAAGAATTTTTGATTTAATTTTTGATTTTATTCAATGTTTCTTAAATCAACTAACTTTTAAATAAATATAAAAGTATAAGACTGCAGCAGTTTATGTCAAAAGTAGAGCCAAATGTGCAATTTAGAATGTTGCAAGAAAGAAAAAAAACTAATTTTATTTAACAACAAAAACATTTTATTTAGCAAGGACAAAATAAACCTAACATTAATTGATAACAATTCTTTCCAACATCAGATAAACAAGTTTCAATAACATCTTTAACAGGACCTTTATAAATATAACAGTCCATTTGCATTAAACATTAAATACATAAAGAGCATATTGTAATCTGTCCACTGGTTTTTCCAACTTTTAAAATCTTAGGCAAAATAGACACTTTCTTGAAAATCCTTGAGATTAAATAAGATTGTTGAATTTGACTCCTCACTCACAGTAGAATTTTACTCCTCCATGAAATCACCATCTTCCTGTGTTAAAAGAAAATATTGAAATTAAGTTAAATAGCAATAAATATAATGTTAAGGAATGATTATGAATATATTAAAATATTTTGCAGCTTTCAGATTAAATGTTTTATAAAATTTCCCATCCATAGTCTAAACATAAAATGAACCATACACTAAAAATTTTAGCTTTATAAATATTACACTACTGAAAATTCAGCCAATCATGAATAAAATGGAAATAGAATAAATAAATCCTGTGCGATTACACTTATCTGCTTGTTTAAATCATGGTGTTACATCTGATACAATAAATCACCATTTTAAAAACAAATTTAAAATGAAAGTTCTTAAAGCAACATTATAAAATATTGTTGAAAATTCACCTTTGTTGCTACTTTCAAAATGTATCAGCGCTGGCAAATACCCAACCAATACAGGTTTTTGTGGATTTTTAGTTGTTTTTCTATATATTTGCATATTTATATAATACAAGATAGAACCTACAACAATTAGACCAGGGTTGGCACGGTTTAAACCAATTGGTTTTAACTATGGTTTAAACAACTGTTTTACTCCTTTTGGTTTAAGCAACGGTTTAGTTTTAAACCAACTGGTATTTTTCTAAAAAAAAAAAATTCAGAAGAAATCTAATGACATTTTCTCTTTTTCTTAATAATTTATGTATGTCAGATTATTGAATATAAATAACTTCTATTTTTAACACTTTATATCAGCAATAAGCATTGGATGTAGCAGGTTTAGATCACTTTTTGGGTATAGGATTAAAATCAGTCTGCATTGTTGAATATATTTATTTCTCTTTAGAAAAAGCTTCAAACATGTGAATCGATCTAATATAAAATAGATTAAAAATATTCAATATTTAATAGAAAATATCTTAATTTTTTGAAAACTGCAGATTATTTAACGCAATAACATAACACAATCCATAAGATTTCAAGCTGTAAAAGAAATCCCCAATCTTAATTGGGGAGGTTATCTTAAGCATTAAAATCAAAATATGAAGTCGAATAAGAGAGTTTTCAAAGATTGGATGCTACTTAGAGCATTTTAATAAGTGATTCCCCCCCCCCCCCCTGTTAGTTATCTGCTGAATCTATCACCAAAAATGTTGACTTCAAATTGTCATTCAAGAAACAAAATCTCAAGAAGTATTTGAAATTTATTTTTTGGATAGCTATGGAGAAGAATATTTTATTTATCAGACTACTTTCAAATGTTTATTATTAGTAATTAAAATATTAGTTATAAAGATCCACGCTGCGTGTGGATGAAGATTTATTTGACAACGGTCACTTCCGGACTGACATTTCTGTCACTATTAATCCAACCCCTCTCCTCCTTGTCGTCCCCTTTATAATTGGCCGTTGATCTGCATTGATATAACAACAAGCTGCACTCTTTGATGGAGATAAACTTTAACTATTTCCTCACTCTGGTCCAAAACTCGAAGACTAAGTTCAGCACAGCTAGATCTAACCCCACAATGAACCTTCCAGTAGAGGTCTGCACGGGCCGAAATTTCCAGGCCCGGGCCCGGCCCGAAAGTTAAAATTGCGGCCCGGACCCGGCCCGGCCCGAACGAAAGAAATATTGGCCCGACCCGGCCCGGCCCGAAAGTTAAAATTGCGGCCCGAGCCCGGCCCGGCCCGAACGAAAAAAATAATGGCCCGACCCGGCCCGGCCCGAAAGTTAAAATTTCGGCCCGAGCTCGGCCCGGTCCGGAAAAAAGTTTAAAATTCGGCCCGAACCCGGCCCGGCTCGAGTGAATTTCTACAAAACATTGATCTTTAATCTTATGGAAGAGTTCTGACCAAAAAAAAATTATATTAGTCTTTTTTTTTCCATGTTTATAATCTCCATTTATGCAGAAGTGCCGTAGGCTGTGATATTTATGCTTTTAAATGAATCTTTGTTTGTTGTATGTAAATGTTTCAGATTATTAATCCATATTCCCTGTAATGGAGACAAAAAATCGAAAAAGCGGTATATGATAAAATTTCCAAAGACGAAATCGCTTTGGAACGAAAAAAGATGCATTCCCTTCTTAACAGATGTAAATGTTTAATGTATTTTTTTCTCCCGTATTGTTGTATTCATTTTGCATGGATGAACATTTTAAAAGAAACTTTCAGTTTTCAGTTTAAAAAAAAAATTCCGTCATAATCATGTTTTTTTTTTTTTTTTTTTTTTTTTTTTTTTTTTTGTGTGTGTGTGTTTAATTCTATTTTAAAACACCTAGTAATCTACGATTCTTTAAAAGGAATAAATTCTAATGTTTAATTGTAGAATAATGACGGCTTAAAAGTATATGCTTTTTTTGCAGAAATTTTTGGACAAAGCGAAATATTACTGATATATAAAAAGTCGAGAAAATGATTTTCATATAGGAAAATTCAATGGGAACTGATTATTTTGGTCCATGAAAACTAGGAAGAATGGAATCAGTCTCGGCATCGTACGGAAAAAAAGTTAGGCCCGGCCCGATACTCCAGCAAAAAAATTAAGGCCCGAGCCCAGCTCGGCCCGAAAAGATTAGTGACTAGGCCCGGCCCGGCCCGGCCCGAAAGGATTAGTGACTAGGCCCGGCCCGGTCCGGCCCGAGTCTTCAGAAGTAAGGCCCGAGCCCGGCCCGGCCCGAATGCCATTATTGGAAATCGGCCCGAGCCCGGCCCGCGGGCCGGGCCGGGCTCGGGCTTCGGGCCGAGGCCCGGCCCGTGCAGACCTCTACCTTCCAGTTTAGTGAACTAAAAGGTGCAGTAATCTCCACAATCGGAAGAATTTTTTTTTAAATTTGGTTGCATAAGATCGGGGCATTGCGGGTCTCTCCCCTAAAATTCATTTGTGCTGTGTTCTGGGACACCGGGGGATCCCCTTAAATGAACAAGCTGATGATCTCACTAAGAGGTTTACTGACTCCAGTGGTGACCACCCCCCCCCAAAAAAAATCTTCATACTTTAACATTGACCCCCCCCCCCTAAACAGAATATCAATTGTAAAATATATTTTACTTATAACCTACTGCACCATCAAAAGATAGTGAGTTAAGCATAATGAAATGAGTTCTTATTGCCCTTATCTAGAATTTAAAGAAAAAAAATACAGAAACATTTCTGGAAATTCAATGTTGAAAAAATTTAAAAGTGAAATTTAAGAATCAAGATTTACAAAGATAGCGAGTTGAGTATAGCAGAATGAGTTCTTATTACCCTTATCTAGAATTTAAAGAAAGAAAATACAGGGACTTTTCTGGAAATTAAATGTTGAAAAAAATTAAAAATGATATTAAAAATAAAGATATTTTTTTAACAGTAAAAACAAGAAATATTAAGAATTTAAAATCCCCTCCCCCCCCAAAATGTACTTTTTCTGAAATTAACCCCCCCCCCCCCCAAACTAAGTTATAGGACGCATCTTGCGTCATCAAACCCCTCTCTGGGCACCCCTGACTGAGTCCGACATCCTGACTGATTAGACCTCTCCGGAAGACTTGATCCAGCCTATAAGCAGAAGATCAAATTGATGGTTGGTTAATTTTTCAGTTGGTCAGTTTTTCGTTCCTTTGTTCATTTTAGTCGTAAGTTCTGTACATCTGATGGATTTTGTTCAGCTACTATTTGCTTTCAGTAGAGTATCGACAGGATGTAGTTGGTTGTGAGTTTTAGTCATGGCGATCTTTTGTGGATAAATTGAAACTACAGCCTGGTTGCTAGAGATCTCACCCCCCCCCCCCCTTTAAACCTTCAAAGAAGCTTGTTTTTGGCATTGCTAATAAAACAAAATTTATTCTCGTGAATAAAATCAAGGCATATTATTACATCTTGAAAATAATCCTAGCTTTATATGTTATATATACAAATGTAAAAATTGCTGATATATCTTTACCAACTGAATTTGATATTTTGACTGGGTAAGTAAATTTAAAGGGTTAATCTCCTCCCCCCAAGGGTCCTCTAAATCATATATTTTATCAGATTATAGGCCACAAGAATAAAGCGATGACACACCACAATGAATTGTGGGGGTGACACCTAATATTGAGTTAACTGAATGAAAATGAATTAAATTTAATAATTGCAACTGTATTAATGCTATATTGTCATCAAAAACATTATGTACAACTTTTATGATTCTAACATACCAGGAAGCCGGTTAAAAATCGTTTGAAACATTACAGACTTACATAAACCAGATTATTATTATTAAATATAAATGAAAAAAAATAAGGCATGTTTTATTAATATAACATGCACAATACTGTACATTTTTAAAAAATGCATTAAAAGATAGAAAATTTCACTAAATTGTTTTTATATATGGCAAATTATTTTTGCTGCCTAATTTAAGGATATCACAAGTAGGTCAAAATTTGGCACTTTGCTAGTAATACTGCTGTTACAGTAGACTTCCTCAAATCCGCACAGCTTGGGACCAGAGGTTTTGCAGATTTTAGAATTTTGCGGATTTCTGGTCATTATTTTCTTTACATTTTTTAAACAGTAATTTGAATGTAACTAACAAGGAAATCTAAACTATTGTAAAGGCTTACAATATAATAAAATATTAAAATAAGTAATAAACTAAAATAAGGATGCACAACCTGTGGCCCGCGAGTTTCATCAATTTACAACTGGAAAAAAATTGAAATTTTTGTGCTTATGTCGTAGGAAAAAATCGTCAATTTACTGTGAGAAAATGTAAAATTTCATCACATAAGAATCGCAAATTTCTTTGGTTGGTACGCAGGGTTGGCACGGTTTAAACCAATTGGTTTTAACCATGGTTTAAACCATGGTTTAAACCAAATGGTTTTTTTCTCAAAAAAACCAATTGGTTTTTTTAAAGAAATCTAATGACATTTTTTATTTTTTCTACATAATTTAAGGGTTTGAAATTATTGGATATGAATGTTTTCTACTTTTAACACTTTATTTCAGTAATAAGCATTAAATATAGTGGGTCCAGGTCATGCTTATATTCATAGGATGGAAATTAGTAGTGTTGGTGAACATATCTAATGCTTTAAAGAAAATTTTTAAAACTTGGGAATTTTTCAAAGATAAAATAGGTTTTTAATAATCAATTATTTAGTATAAAATATTTTAATTTTAGAAAAATGCCTATTTTTTAAAACAATCTGTCATAACATACATGATGATTTTGAATATGGAGCCACAGAACTGCATACAACTTGATCTTTAAGATTTTAGTCGAGCTGTAAAAGAAATTCTTCTTGATTAGGGAAATTACCCGGGTGTCATCCTCTAAAGGGTGACACCAAATCTTTATTTGCAAATAAAAAATACAATTTTATAAAATTTTGGAGACTAATTAGGAAATAAAATGAGATTTTTTGCTCATGATGCAATACAGCTAGTTTTCTTTTCTTTGCTAAAGTGAAGTTTTATACAGAACGGTGTGTCTAAATAACATACGCACCAGGGAACAAAAACCAACCTATTCAACGAGTGGGTAACAAAAGCAAACTTTAAAAGAAAGAATTTTCTTCTACGTATAGGCACGGCATTGACTTGTGCAGATTATGGGTCGAGTGATGATTCACTTCTGCGGTTTTTTTTATGCAGAAGGACAAAAGGTAAATAAGGAATGGTAAGGTTATTTTTTATAAAAATGTAGAATTGAGATTGAAAAAATGACAGATTGGAAAGGAGGAGGAGGGGGGGGGGCTTGACACCTTTTACATCTGTCCCGGGATGTCACCCATCCTAGCTACACCACTGCACACCCACTTCATCTCTGACAAGTAAATAAATTTTCCTGCCTGAGAAAACCGTACCAAACACAAACCATAAAATAATACTTGAAAAAATAATTATAAGAAAATATTGCATTAATCCTTACTATCTGTTAAATAAATGATCGGAAATAAAATACACAATTTTATAGTTTTAGTTTACATACTACATACTTTTTTATAAAATAGTAATTTTCCATTTTATTATGCCAAAAATTTTGTATAACTGCAAAGGAAGTTTGGTTTATTTTACATTCTAGTAGGAGTGTGTGTGTGTGAAGAGGGGGGGGGGACGGTTAAAAGTATTTTATAGAATTTTATGTAGCGGGTTACTGATGACTATTTCTGACCAGTAAACTCTCATGCGTACTGGTCTTTGGGACCAGTAACTTTTTTTAAAATCAATTCTACCACTGGGCTATGCATAAAAAATGTTAAGGGAAAGGGATGATATTACAAGGTATTTTCTAAAGAGAAAGAGGATTTGCTTTTTGGTATCGTTGCATAATATTTAGGAAAAATAATACATGCATTTACCAGTATAGAAAGACAAACTTTTGTCCACTGTTTTCGTTTTATTTATAAATTCTCATTTAGATTTAAAGCTACCTGGGAAGCAGGCACAAGAAAACTATTATTTCTGCATGCATTATGTAACAACTTATAAATATTAAGCAGATTATTATAATACAGACCATGCATGCAATAATTTTGCCCAATAACAGTATGAAACATTGCCAAACAAAACAGTAACACAAGTTCAACATTAAGAATGAAAAAAAAAAAATCTCAGAAATGTGTATAATGTAATCCGGAGCACGTTTTTACTAAGACACTGCAAACAAGACGTAAATACAATGTTTTGATAAATTTCTATGAATAAAGATATAATAATTACAAAACTTTAATACAAGGCAATTAAATAACGAGATATTTACATTGCATTAACAATTTTTACTCTGATTAAATATACTAATTTATTTTATTAAAGCACGAAAGTTTTGTAGCAGCACTGTAACACCAATTATTAATATAGAAATGCATTAAACACATCCTCAATATTACCGTGTGACACGACATTTTAATTTCAAGGTATGATACTGTTATGAATTTTAGTCTGTTAAAAAGAGAAGGGAAAGTTATTAAAAGAAAGCATACTTAAAATAAAATACTTATATAAAACTTACTTACTTCGTAAAAAAGGCATTTTCAGCAAATTGTTTAGCGAACGCCGGAAGTCTCCATCTTATCTTGCAAGGTCACGTGACGAGTCAGCGGCGAAAATCAGCGCGGAAAAAGAGCTGTTTCATTATTGAGTTGAGTTGTTTAGTTTTAAAGCTGTATGAGTGGATTAGAAAGAGAAAAAATCAAACCAAGATGACTGAATCGGTTAAAAATCAACTCATTCACGATCCAATAAATTAGAACTCTTTCTTGAGCAGCCAAATCCACTCTTTCGTTTTAAGAGAGAAGATTTTGACCAAGCTCATTGGTTTGTTTTATCCATCATGTTGCTTTAAAATGGCATACACTTCATGATATCGTGGAATTTGTGACTCTCTAAATCGCTGAAAATAAAACAAGGTTGAATAAAATATGACTAATTTCTAAAAATTCCTATTAATACTCAGTAGTGACAAAAACTAGCATGCAATCTTATAAAATCAGGTTCTACTAATTTGATCTTCGTATGTTTGAGTAATATAACTTAATTAAAAAATATATATATATGAAAGCTACCTCTTCCTCCTGGCATTGCCGGTAGGACTTTTTATCTATCATACGAGTCTGCAGTATCTCGAGTGGCGCAACATAATCATAAAATAGCAGAATAGCGAACTTTTGCATGTACGCTTAACTCAACGTCAAACGAAATTCGAAAAGCCACTGTCCAGTATACCATTGTTTGCTAAAACACAATATATCATAAATAACTGGAAATTGGTTTTAAATCTTAGTTTAATATACAAATCCTTTATGTATATTTTTTCGAATATATTTTTAAACGTCAAAATGGAAAAGAAAATAGGAAAAGAGACCGCGCAAGTTCTAATGAGGACAGTAAAGTTTTATTTTTGATTTTTAATAATTGTGTTATTAATTAATAATTAATATTTCTAAAAGAAAAATTTTTCAAAAGTGAATGAGCTTTATGCATATGGTTTTACACACCATCATATAAAACGAATTTGTTGAAATACATAAATTTTTCTAGCGTCTTGGCCTAAATAACATTACGCTTCTGTATTAATTTAGTTTTTAGTTATTTATGTTCCAGTAGCTACTTATTCAAACTTAAGGAAAACTTTGATTTTCTATCTTTGCACAGTGAACTTAAAAAAAGTCTAAAATTATCGTGTGATTTTCGATCTTTAAAAAAATCAGATTCAATTTTAATATATCGATGACCCCCTTATTATAAAATAAACCCTTGACAAGGGGGGGGGGTCTCCTAGGACTCGTGACTTCTAATACTTCAAGACTTAGTCGGACTTCTAAATTTGCATATGCCTAGGAATTGTATGTAAGCGCTAATCTAGTGCAGCTACGTTATACTTATTTGGACGGTAAATTACGTTTTGCTTAACAAAGATATCGTCTAATGAATGTGCTTCCAGAATGAATTACCTTTTTCCCGATCTATCCGTTTATATTTAAATCTACCCCTTATGCTTAAAATTCTTAACGCAATGTAGACATGTGAACATACTGTGTTCACATAACAGAATATACCTATAAGTTTACACGTTTTCTGTTTATGGAATGCTCATTTTCGCAAGCGTTTATTTTAAATTAATATCTTTAAAAAGAAATGTGCTTTTAAAAAATATATTAATCATAGTTTTAAAATTAGAAATTAAAACTATTTTTAGTATAGTGTAAATACCTTTGCAGAAATTATTGATACCTCGAATTATCTTCGAATCTATTTATCCATTAACATGCCTTTTTTTCCTTGTAAATGCTTTCTTTTTTGCCTGTAAAAGTTATACATTTTTACTTTTGAATGGATAATCTGACTGACACATGTAAGCGAGTTTTCTAAAGTTTAAAAAGAGGAAGTTTGATGTTTTTTATTTGTGAGTATTTTCAGAGCAGTAGCTGTTTATAAAACTATAATATTTCTCTAACCCATAACAAGAATTAGAAAGTTTACCTTGAGAGCATCTTTTGCTTGTTAATTGCTATTAAACAAATTTTGGTCGTATTAAATTAATTTATGAAAAAATTTTTCGCGTTTATTTAATAAATACAGGGTGTATCTAAACTACTGGGCAAAACTTTAAGTGGTGATAGTACACATCAAAACGAATAATATTAAATGGGAAACTAAGGGTCCCAAACGTCTTCGGAAGGAGATAGACGCCATGAAATTTTAGGGTCCAAAATTTGAAATGATTATAAAAAACTGAAAAATTGGTCGATTCGTTTGCGTTTTCACAAAAAATATTCCTTATGTCAGAGTATTGTCTTGAAAATAAATTATAAAGATGAATTTCAAAAAATACCGATAGAGGGCGCTTTAGACTTTGGAGCAACGAACAACTATTTTTACCGTTATTTTTTGCATCTCGTTAAATTTTTTTAGAAGTTTAGACATAAACTTAAATTTTGAGTTCAAAATCTGTTGTTAAATAGTGCAAACTGAACTGTGTTCAATGGGACTGGGTAGGTTCAAATTTCAAATGATTATAAAAAAACAGAAAAATTGGTCGATTGATTTGCGGTTTTTCAATAAAATTATTCTTTACATCAGTATTGTCTTGAAAATAAATTATACAGATATATTTCAAAGAATCTCGATAGAGGGCGCTTTAGACTTTGGAGTAATGTACAAACCTTTATTTTTTGCATCTCATTAAATTTTTTTAGAAGCTTAGACATAAACTTAAATTTTGAGCTGAAATTTTTAATCGTTGAGAGTGGTTAAGTAGCGCAAACTGAACTGTGTTCAATGGGGGTAGGGAGGTTCTACTTTCAAATTATTATAAAATGCGGAAAAATTGGTCGATTCGTTTGCGGTTTTCTCTAAAACCATTCTTTTTGTCAGTATTTCCTTGAAAATAAATTTTAAAGATAAATTTCAGAAAATTCCGTTAGAGGGCGCCTTAAACATTAGAGTTACCAACAACTACTTTTAACCGTTATTTTTTTTTTTTTTAATCTAAATAAATGTTTTAAAAGCTTAAACTTAAATTTTGAGCTAAAAAACTGAATCGTTGTGAGTAATTAAGTAGCGAAAAATTGAACTGTGTTCGTAGGATTGGCAAGGTAACATTTCAACTCCTGAACACAGTTCAGTTTGCGCTTCTTAACCCCTCCAAACGATTCAGAATTTGAGTTCAAAATTTAAGTCTAAGTTTATGCAAGCTTTTAATTAGGTACAAAAAATAACAGTTAAAAATTGTTGTTGGTTACTCTAACGTTTAAGGCGCCCTCTAACGGATTTTTTTGAAATTTATCGTTAAAATTTATTTTCAAGGAAATACTGACATAAAGAATAGTTTTAGAGAAAACCGCAAACGAATTGACAAATTTTCCGTTTTGTATAATCACTTGAAATTTGAACTTTCCCACCCCCATTGAACACAGTTCAGTTAGCGCTACTTAAACACTCTCAACGATTCAGATTTTCCGCACAAAATATAAGTTTATGTCTAAGCTTCAAAAAAATTTAATGCGGTGCAAAAAATAGCGGTAAAAAATAGTTGTACGTTACTCCAAAGTCTAAAGCGCTCTCTATCAAAATTTTTTCAAATTTATGTTTATAATTCATTTTCAAGACAATACTGACATAAAGAATAGTTTTAGTGAAAACCGCAAATCAATTGACCAATTATTCTGTTTTTTATAATAATTTGAAATTTGAAACTACCCACTCCCATTGAACACAGTTCAGTTTGCGCTACTTAACCACATATTCTGAGCTCTAAATTTAAGTTTATGTCTAAACTTCTAAAAAAATACAATGGGATGCAAAAAATAACGGTATAAAATAGTTATTCGTTACTCCAATGTCTAAAGCGCCCTCTATCGGCATTTTTTGAAAGTTATCTTTATAGTTTATTTTCAAGACAATACTGACATAAAAAATATTTTTCGTGAAAACCGCAAACGAATCGACCATTTTTTCCGTTTTTTATAATCATTTCAAATTTTGGACCCTAAACTTTGATGGCACCTATCTCTTTCGGAAGACATTTGGGACCTTTAGTTTCACATTTAATATTATTCGTTTTGATATGTACAATAGGGTGGATCGAAAAGTATAGGAAATTTTTTTTTTTTAGAAATCACTATCGGCGCGGCGTGCAAAAGTTGCCTTTTATGCATACTAGTTTACAGGTTTTTTTTAATTAAAATCCATTAATATCTTCCGGTGCCCCAAGCGCCCCAAAAATAATTAAAAATTGAGTTTTTTATGATTTTTTTTATTTTTTTTGTTTATTTATTTTTTCTTAATTACTTTTGGCGCGGGGTGCAAAAGCTATCTTTTATCTATCTTAGCTTACGTATTTTTTTTAAATAAAATTTATCCATATCTTCCGGTGCCCCAAACGCCCCAAAAATAGTTTAAAATTGAAATTTTCCTGAAAAAAATATTTTTGTTTTATTTTATTTTAATTTTTGAAATTCATTTGGCACTGGCTTGGAAAGTTGTTATTATAATACTACATAACTCTGCAGTTCCCATATATTTTTTTAATCGAAATCCATTCACATCTTTGATGCACCAATTATAATTAAAAACTGAAATTTTTACAAAAATATATTAAGAATTATAATTTAAGAAAAATACTTACAAAATTTTAAAACAGTTTAATTAATAAAGTATAAGGTTATAAATAACATTAATTTTGCAATAATAAGTGTTATATAAATTTAAATATGAAAGCATTAAATCATAAAAATTAAAAAATCGAACTTACGTAGAGAAAAGTTTTACATCCTTCAATTTGGAAATTTACATATTTTTAAAGTTTGTAATCTTTTTTGGTATCAAAGTGTTTTATATGGCTCCTTGATTTTATTCTATTCAATATAAAACCGTGTCTCTTTTCTTGCCCAGATACAGTTTCTGATGCCTCAGACACTAGTCGAACCCATCTTTCAACCGCTTGCGTATGGCATAGATATTTTGACCATTCATTCGTTTTTACAACTTTTATCATATTCTCAATTTCTTTGCAAGGCACATTCATCAAAAGAGGTGGTTCAAAACGTCCAACTGGTTGCCAGTCAATAAGTTCAAAATAATCCTTCGCTTTGAAGTTTATTTGGGGTACTTTGAAAATTCTCACTTCTGGTGATTTTCTATATTTATTTCCAGCATAAATTAGCTTTCGCATTGCTAAAGATCTGATATGCTCTCTGTTATCTGTGAGCATTGACAATAATAAATTTTCAAACTGGCAAAAAAAAAAAAAAAAAAAAAAAAAAAAAAAAAAAAAAAAAAAAAACTATTTCGTTGAAAAACAGCATCTACGATCTTTCTTAAATTGAGTTCGAAATATCTAGAATATGTGATAAGTTTCCAAATATGACGCGCTCCTTCAGTTATGGATGGCTTTGTTTTGACATGAAACCATACAGGTGCATATACCTTCATAATATATGTTGTAAGAGTAATGAGATTATCAGAAGGATTTTCTGTAGCTACTTATAACCTTAAAATTCTACAGGTAGTTGTTAGCCATCTTGAGTGATAAACTGGACTAGGTTTCATTAATGCCAGATCGGAACCACATTCACAACGTGATATTGCTATGCAAATATCATATAAATATTGCTGGTCATTGCTGAGAACTCTTCTATCTATGTTGTCTTCCAAATAATAAAGTATAAAAAGTTTATTTTATACATTTAATAAAATACGATAAACGATTTATCATCCTCTCGATCTACCTTTTACGTTATTATTCTTTAACTGTTAATTTTACTTGTATTTTTTAGCTCAAAATTTGCATAAAACTCGATTTTCGGCAAATAATTAAAAGTTTTGGGGCATTGGAAGAAATTTATCAAAGTCGAAAATTACTTGGATGCATGCTAATATACTATAAAATGCATCGTTTTTATACCGCTGATAAAATGATTTAAAGGAAATAAAAAAACAAAAATTTTAAATTTTTATAAAAATTTCAATTTTTTTACCATTTTAGGGGCATTTAGGGGCACTGGAAGATATGGATGGATTTATATATAAAAAAAGATTGAACTAATATATGTATAAGGCAACTTTCGCAACCCACGCCAAAAATAAATTAAAAAATATTAAGAAGCAAAAAAAATATGTAAAATTTATAAAAATTTCAATTTTTAACTATTTTTGAGGCGTTTGGGGCACCGGAAGATATGAATGGATTTCAATAAAAAAACATATGTGAATTAGTATGCATAAAAGGCAACTTTTGTACCCCACGCCGATTCGATTATCCGAATTTCGATTTTTCGATCCACCCTAATGTACAATCACCCCTTAAAGTTTAGCCCAGTAGTTTAGATACACCCTGTATATCTTTAAGTTTAAACACATATACTTCTTGAGCAAAAACCGTCCATTAAAATTAGAACTAATGTCATTAAATGCGCACAATTGTATGGACTTTCTGGATAAACTTTCCACAGTTTTTCCTTTCTTTACGTGAACTTTATTCATCCATGTGGCTCTTAAAATGTATAAAATATAATTTAAAAATATACTCATATTAGAAAAATGTTTGGTTATCGCAGTCGGTATACTCGAAAAAATCGCTACTGAAATAAATATATTGAGATATTGTTAGATATTGGGCACACGTTCATCATTTTTCGAATCTTTCACAGTCCCCATGAATACTAGTCCTGAACGTTGATATAAAAATGGCGGCTAATGGAGAGGGATTTTTTTTTAATGTATGTACGCTTACCTAAATTTAGATACCAGTATTTTATAAAAGATTTCTTTGAGTTGTTTATTCTCAGAAAAATTAACGCGGAAAAAAAAATTATACCAAAATTTAAGGGACCATACACACTCTGAGAAAAAATTCGCCTTCAGCAAAGATATTTTTGAATTAGCTCTCAGTAGAGGTCTGCACGGGCCGAAATTTCCTGGCCCGGGCCCGGCCCGAAAGTTAAAATTTCGGCCCGAGCTCGGCCCGGTCCGGAAAAATGTTTAAAATTCGGCCCGAACCCGACCCGGCTCGAGTGAATTTCTACAGTACATTGATCTTTAATCTTATGAAAGAGTTCTGACCAATTTTTTTTTCCATGTTTATAATCTCCATTTATGCAGAAGTGCCGTAAGCTGCGATATTTATGCTTTTAAATGAATCTTTGTTTGTTGTATGTAAATGTTTCAGTTATCACTAGTATTATTAATTCGTATTCCCTGTAATGGAGACAAAAAATCGAAAAAGCCGTATATGGTAAAATTTCCAAAGACGAAATCGCTTTGGAACGAAAAAAAAATGCATTCCCTTCTTAACAGATGTAAATGTTTAATATATTTTTTTTTCTCCCGTATTGTTGTATTCATTTTGCATGGATGAACATTTTAAAAGACACTTTCAGTTTTCAGTTAAAAAAAAAATTCTGTCATAATCATGTTTTTTTGTGTGTCTGTGTTTAATTCTATTTTAAAACGCCTAGTAATCTACGATTCTTTAAAAGGAATAAATTCTAATGTTTACTTGTAGAGTAATGACGGCTTAAAAGTATATGCTATTTTCAGACATTTTTGGACAAAGCCAAATATTACTGATTTATAAAAAGTCGAGAAAAGGATTTTCATATAGGAAGATTCAATAGGAACTGATTATTTTGGTCCATGAAAACTAGGAAGAATGGAATCAATCTCGGCTTCGCACGGAAAAAAAAGTTAGGCCCGGCCCGATACTCCAGCAAAAAAATTAAGGCCCGAGCCTAGCCCGGCCCGAAAGGATTAGTGACTAGGCCCGGCCCGGCCCGAGTCTTCAGAAGTAAGGCCCGAGCCCGGCCCGGCCCGAATGCCATTATTGGAAATCGGCCCGAGCCGTGCAGACCTCTAGCTCTCAGGCCTTGTGTTTAGTAGACGATGAATACTTCCACGTAGAACTTTTATAGTGTAAATCACCAGAACGCTTCTTTTTTCAAAAGGGAAATTCACATACCTTAAAGAACCATAACATTTAAAATATGCTTAATAGAGTCCACTTCCATATGCTTCTTAACCACTTAACCCTTTCTGTCACGGACAAATTTTATTAGTCAAATGAGAAATTATCGACTGACACCGGAATTTACGTACGACTTTTTAAGAAATCAAGAGCTTCTTAATTTAAGCTCCAAAATTGTATTAAAATATTTTTGGTGGAACTTGCAAGTTTGGAATTAAAATTAGATGTGCCCGGACTGCATACTCTGCAAAAGAAAAGAAAAAAAAAAACTTTTCAAAGAATACAGAATACAGAATTTTTAATCTTTTATCACTCGTTTTTCAAAACAGAGATTTTTGCCTAATTGATTCAGGAAAATTCTCGGATTAAATAATGCAAAATTTACAATAACAATTTATTGGCAAAAATAATAAATCATGATTGGAACATAGATACACGTACATGGTACAGACAAATCATGTTTGGAAAAATACTTTACCCGTATGACGTACAGGCAGATCAGGGAAGCAGTTAACCCATTAATGCCCAAGTTATTTTCTTCATTAAAAATGAAATTTCGGGTTTCCCACCACTTTTAAAAGAAGAATAACTTCTATCTTAATTTATTGAGGAATTTGTCTCGTGAAAAATAGTGCTTATTTATCTTTCTATTTACTGGTGTGAAAAGTGCTTTTTTGCCTTTTTTATAACCGTCCCTAAAAAGGGACGCTAGGCACTAATGGGTTAAACTCCTGGTAAAAGTGTACGGATATCATTAGGCTAAAAATCTCATAAATAGTACTTAAGAAGTTTATGTAAAAATATACCATGTGTGAGATGAATCTTTCATTTTATGAGTAAAATAAATATTTAGAAAAAATATTAGGTTAACCGGAAAGTTTTGTCGTATAATATTATTTCACGTCTACTTTTTAAAAAATCACATTTCTTCAATGTCACTTTTTTTTTTTTTTTCAAATGGTAAAATTCACATAGTTTTCACATTGAGATGAAGAAAATGGGTGATTTTATGTTTCAAAAAATGGTGTCAATGAAGAAATCTGAATTTTAAAAATGTAGTCGAAAAATAACATTACACGACAGAACCTTCCAATTGACTTAATATATGTGTAATTAATTTATATTTTATGTTCTCAAATTTTATTCATCTATATAGATGTTCGCCTCCTGATTTTCTTAATACCAACATTTTTATCGATGAATAATTGCCTTATGGTATCGCACAATTTCTACAGTTACAAAAACGAGCATTGTTGTAAAAATTAACTAGTATTAAAAAATCAGGATCGAGGCAACAATGCATCCACATTTCCAATATTTGATTAAAATAGATAAATATAATAATATAATGAACATAAGTATAATGCAATTATTAATATCAATTACAAAGCTTTAAGAGCAACAGCTAACTTGCTATAGAAGTAAAAACTATTAATATTTTATATAAATTTAGTTTGGATTCAAATTCTAAAATAATATAGCCTGTGTTTTCAAAGTCATGCTAGACGACAACATAAAAGAGAAGACTGTTGTTAAAATGATTTTCCATTAACATTTTGTCTCGATATCTATGCTCATTCTAAACACTGAAAGCGATCTCCTCAAAAACGAACCATCAGTTGAGAGAGAGTCTCCAGGGCATCCCTTTGATAAAGGCAAAAGCTCTAAACTACCCGGCGAACAACCTGAAATGAGGTGTTGATTCGGAAGTGGAAAACGCTGTTGCGGTAACAATTTGGCAGATTTTCTTGTGAACAGTAACCAGAGTAAATCCACGCAAGTCTGTGGATTAAGGAACAAATGAAGATTGGCAGTGGAAAATCGAAACAAAGTGGATGTTTCACGCTCCTCCAAGCGATTGTAGGAGGAGATCACAATGATTGGAAAAGTCTTTCCGGAAATAAATGATGGATGGATTTTCCATGTAGCTTCAAAGAGACACATTCTCTCGTGGATTTGTGAACTGCAACGCGATTGTATAAAACGGACGTTTTTATTATAGAACTGAAAGAAATCACAGCTGCAAAGAGAAAAAAATAACTGGGAATATGTTGCGAAAAGAGAGAGGGACTTTTTTCATAACGTATCTGAATATCACTAAAAAATAATGTTACAGTCATTTTTCTTTTGTTAGGATTCATAAATGTATTCGAAAAAGATAGAGTCTAGTTTTGATATATTTTTATCGTTTAAATATACGTTTATAGGTACAAAATAGAAGGTAAGTCTATCTTAAATTAAAAAAAGAAAAAGAAAAAAAAGAAAGAAAGGGTATTTAATTTGGTAGCTTTTCACAGAGAATTTTGAAGTTCTGGGCATTATAATTATGAAGCTGAAGAAAATTGATAGCTGCAATATGGCCGCAAATATTTCAGCAAACTAAAAAAAAAAAAAAAAAAAAAAAAAAAAAAAAAAAAAAAAAAAAAAAAATTAAAATTAAAAAAAAATCAATAAGAGTAAAAGTAATCTCACGATTACTTTACTTTTTGTTCATTTTGATTCAGAAAATACAAGTAAAAGAGTTATTCTCTACGCTGTAAAACATTTGTGTAACATTACTCCGTAAAGCTGCCACCAGTGTTATGGTGTGATTTTTTTTTCACTTATATAATGGTGTAATTTAAACATGTGTCACTGGTGTAACATTACATATTAGTGTAATGCTACACTGGTTAGCTTGGCTTCCACCATAATCTTGGGGGAAACTTGTCTGCCACCAACTTTATGGATTAACGTTATACAAATGTTTTGCTGTGTAATTTCTATTTTTTACCTTTTTAAATGCATTCTTGAAAATGTAAAATAGGAGACAGGTATATTTTAATAACAAATTATCTTATTCGTAATATAGTTAGTTCCGTAGCTTTTAGCTCAGAATTTTTAAGATTCCAGATATCTTTATTATATATTAGGCGAAGAAAGTGTACAACAATGAAATAAACATGCAAACAGATTATGAAATTAAAATTAAAAAAGAAAGAGAGATCGTTAAAAAAATCGCTGTATATGACTTTAGAGAAATTATTACGCCCTTTGCTTTTTTTAAATTAGGATTCATAAAAAGTACCATATACGTTTTTATCCTTTCTTCCCTCTTAAATGCATGTTTGCAAGAGCGAATTAGAAAAATATTTTAATGAAAAATCACTATGTTTTTCTAGTAGTTATAAAGATATGCATACCTATGAGGCTTTTATCGCAGATGTTTCAAGATTATATAATGGCGCGATTTTATTATTTACACTGAATTAGATTTCAATATAATTGAATTTCTAAATTTATTTTTTCTTTTCAAATGCGTGTTTAGGTGTACAAAATTGAAGAACGGTTTACTTAAAATTTTAATAGAAAAATGTTTTGTTCGGCTTGTTGCTCTACAGTTTTTAACTAAGAATTTTGAGATTATAGTACCAGAATGCTCTACTAGTATTGATTTCAGATCTAGAGTTACACTATTTAGGTTTCTATTAACATTTTTCCAATTATTAATATCATGGATCGCATTAATTATGAAGGATTGTTACAAGTTAAAAGCAAATAATTACGTTTTGGGTTTTTCTTTAGAGCGATAACTGTTTGAATAAAATTATGCAAGTAAATGTGTTTACAGTGAAACATACGTGTATTCTCAGTTCTCATGCATTTCTCCCTTCCATCTCATCAGGCACTTTTATTTTGCAAGGCACAAATTAAAATTTAGGTTTTTATTCCATATTTGCCATATAAATATTTTATAAGCATTGAATTTAGAACTTTCACATTATTATTGAAATTTTTATGAAATTTTATTTACAGGATTTTTTTTACAACAATAGTGACTTATATAAGTGATATATAAAAGATTTATTGTGAACTATGTTTATGTTTAGAGAATATTCTTTATATATAATCTTTTAACACTCGTAAAGCTTACTTTTAAAATTATTTATTTTTTCTTGCTGTCCTTTCCTTTTTTTGCAGTAGAAAAATCTAAAAAAAAAAAAAAAAAAAAAACACTTAAAGCTTATAAACTACCCGTAGAGGATGAATTTTATTACATTATTAAATTCGACGGATATGATATTTCGGATAAAAGGTGTTAGATAAAAATAAAACCATATAATTGATTATTTGCAACTGGCAAGAACGAAATGGAAAAAAAAATATTTCATCATACAAACGTGTATATAGAGTCGAAAAAAAAATGGTCAAAAATAGAAAAAATTAAGAATGTCTTAGTCGTCACGAACTGATTTTTTTTTTGCAATTCAAAAATGTTCCTAAAAAGTGCGGTCAGCAAAAAAGCACTTTTATTTAAGAAATTTTTAACCTTTTTCTGGTTTCTTATAGCTATTTCAGATAGGTAAAGATCCACAAACTTGAATAACCGGTAAGTTATAGGAACTTACATTAAATTTTAGTTAACGTTTCTGCTATAAACGGACACTCAAAAATTTCGAAAATCACTTAAAGGTTTTATTTGCTGGAAATAAGCAATTGATGTAAATTGCAAGCGTGTTCAAAATAATTTAGAAAATAGCTTTGTATTAACATGTTGAGAGCCTCGTCAGTCACCGGTGACTGACACTGAATTTTCCGTTTAAGCAGCGTGACCGTATAGGAATCACATAACGGGAATCTTATTTCGCAGCCCAAACCGAAAGACAGAAAAAATTGACATTCAACGTATTATCATTTCCATTATTTTTCAGAAAGTTACGCTTTTAAATTTTTTATACGATATAATAGACAAAATTGATCAATTAGAAAAATTTTCTTGTTACTAAAATAAGATCATTACAAGAAAAAAAAAACCCTACATATTCGTAACTTTAAAATTAACTGAATTATAATTTTAAAAAACTGACTTATGCCATTATTTTACTATTTTAAATTATGTTTCATTTCTAATGAAGAGGGGAACATTCATAACTTGACGTTGACGTCATTACAGCAAAAATATGTTTAACAACTGTGAAATAAATTGTACCACAAACATATCTAAATAAAGCGTGACACATACATGGATTTTAAAATGAGATAAATGGAGCTTTAAATCCAAATAACTCAAAATATTTCGTACAAGCATGATAAATTTACACAGAAAACACAGTATATGTGTGTGCAAGAAATTCACGACTTATACACAGGTACATGTTTTTCAAAAATAAAGTCTCTACAAATTTGTTACGCTAGAATGTTTCTATTAAAACAATAAAAATTTATTTTAAGGAGCATTTCTTCAACACCTTTTTGTATAACAATTGAATGGAATGAAAAAATAGAAGATTTTTTTACTAACTTTTTAGAAATATCTGCGTCTTTTAAATCACAATATATTTAATTAATATTTATTAATATTTGTATTGGTCACTCCCATTACAAAATAAAACATACAAAAGCCTCGAATGCAAAAGATCTACAGAGGCACATATTTTCCAACAAAGGTCTTTATTTCCCCTTTTTTCTATATAAAGCCAGTAAACCACTTCCCTCGCAATTCCAGATCTATATTAATGACAAGTATGCTTATATTCGACAGCCATATGATATTTATTTCATTCTCTTTGGCGCATGCGTGATGCCCCAAGGATTCGAGGTCAAGATCGATTTGTCTCAATGGTGTGACAGCGGGCAGCCAACAGTCCTCTGAGGTGGCATTAGAAGGCAGATTCTGTCGAATCCAAGTCACTTCAAAAGACAAATAATGAAGATGAATCCTAGATTCATCTAAGCGGATAGTATTCTATCTCGATGACATCTAGACTTCAAGATTTTTGCAAAATAAAATGTGCATTCGATTCTTTTGCTGATTCTGTATACCTTAAGAAGTTAATTTGTGAAAAATTACAAAAATATTAATTTCTCATACATCTACTTAAAATGAATTTAGACATCTGTAGTATATCTTCCCAGAGTGTCGTAAAAATCTGATGATTAAAAATATGCGAAAAAAGTGTTTGCTTCGACATGTTTCAGAGTTACAATCCATAAATTCAGTTTTCTCAGTTTTAGTATATAGGTTATGATCAAAATATTTAAACTTATAGCATTTTCAATTCATTCGCTATCTTTTAATGTACGATTTTAGGAGCATTTCATAAATATAAAGATCGAATAAACTGAAGATAAATTGAGGATTTTCTTAAATGCAAGCAGTTTATTTAAAAAACAAAATTTTATGTAAATAATATCTATCATTCCAATATTATTTATTTTCTTAAATCAATTACCATTTCTGAAAATTTGGTTCTTAGAGCTATAAAGATACAGTGCTCAGTAAAAGTTTAGACAATGATCGATTACGCTTCTATTTTCAGAAGTATGTACCGAATGTTTGTAATTCTTCTGTCATATATTACTTGTGACTTATCCTTTATTCACAAACAATAAATTTTGAATTTTACCTTTTACATAAAATATAATGACAAAAAAATAAAATTAACATTGTGGCAAAAGTATAGACAATTTGTGTATTTACAGAAAAAAACTACAAATTAAAATCGAGTTGCACACGCATTGTTTTCAATTAGTGCAAGAATGTGACTTTTCATCGAAAAAACTAAATGCTGCGTCACTTGGGGGTCTATTTCGTACCAAACATGTTCAACAGCAGCTCGAACCTCATTAAAAGAGAATTATAGCAAAAATTTGCATAAACATTACGACATATGATGTTACAAAAGTTTTCGATTGGGTCCGGATCAGAACTACACGCCGGCCAGTTGAGATCAATAATATTTTCAGAGTTAAACGAAGTTCTTCTTTTGTATGCAACATGAATAGATGCTAAAATCCATGCTTTAGATCAGTAAAAGTTCCCCAAATGGCTAAAAATTAATCTCCAACGTATATACGCATTCTTGTGTTGCTTGGCAACCAATGTATAACTCCACAGATACACGAACATTAATGTTAACTGAGGACCAAATTATTTAAAAATCACCTTCTTTTTGTCGACTTAATAAAGTCCCAGGATCTTTACTTAAGTCATTCCAATAGTATGCCCACTTGTTTGGGCCATTCAAATTTCATTTTTTTTTTCGTTACTGAATATCATAGTGTACCATTTGGGTCCATATGACGTATGTTTTCAAGTTAATTGAATTCTCATCAATTTACAGCGGTATTTTGAAGCTAATTGTTTTATAATTTTCATGTAAATTGATTTACCTGTTTCTTTAATTCATCTACGAATCATTTCCGTCGACACAGAAAGTTTTGACCTACTTTTAATGTGATTAGCAATCATTACTTGTGTAAATGTCAGTTTCTGGATCCTTTTGTCATCTCATTTTCTCGTCACACAAGATCTTTCCGATTATGTTTTGTTCTGAAGGAGTCATCCTTAGACTATACTTCATAGACCGACCACTTTGGACGATTCAGTGCTGCTGAAATTTCTGCAACATTCTTCTCTTTCCATTTCAGCTTTCCTACTTCAATTACCTCATCTAATTGAATATTTTTAGCTCACGGCATATTCACTAACTGATGCTATATCGAGGTATAATTAAATACTTCAGATATGTGACATCATAACTTGGAAATTTGCATTTTTCCATGAACAGTTGGCTAAAAATCAAAAAAGTGTCTAAACTTTTGCAATATGCAAATTTCACTTTTTTTCAGTTAAATTAAATATTATCTTATATTATAACCATTATTTTTATTCTACATTGTATAAAATATATTTGAAAATAAGTATAGCCATTATAATGAATAAAATATTTTTTGAGTATAATTCTTCCAAATTAGTAATTAATGACATTAACATAAAACCAGTGTTGGAATTATTTTAGATGGAATTTATAATCTGTTGAATTTCAGGTAGCTACAGCTCAAAAATTAATGAGAGAACGCATGCTTTAAGCAAGCAACCCGCCCTCTATTATAATAAAGAGTTTTGGTTATATCAGTGTATGTAATCATTTTTCTTATAACAAATTTTCAAGAATTAAATTTCCTGAAACTTCTTAGCAATGGCTAATATGAAAAAAAAAAATGAAAATGTGGACCGAATTTGGAATATTAAACAAAACGAGTTCAAAATAAACAAGAGAGAAAAATCATGCATGAAACGCTTTCCAACACTAACAGAATATTATTAAGAACTTTTAATTTTTTTATACAATGAAATGAAATTTCTAAGTAAGCAATTTAAAACACACATTAACTCATTCAAATTCCTTTTCAGCAATGGCTATATGTGATACTTGTCTATGTGTGGTAATATGTGAAATTCTGTCGTGCAGTCCGTTATATGATCTATAACATTTTTACAGGCTATGTAATGTACTAAAAATTAGATAAATTTTAAAAAACTACCACAGCGGAAAATGCACTTCCAACAATTATTTATTATAGTCTGACCTGTAATTGAAGCGCGTTTTGCGCATCTGTGTAACTAAAAAATGTATGCTACGCACACAATAATCGATAGAAAACATTTTATAGAGCACATTAGAGTTATTTTTTAATTTTATTATGATTAAAATGTAGCAACCTCAATAAAATGCTCCGTAAACGATTTTACCTCATTGACCATAATGTAACACATTTTTTTTTTTTTTTTTTTATTGTGCCTTTTAATGAACCGTAAATGCTACACATTTCAGTTTAATTACCGAACATGGCAATTTCATTATGTTTACGATGGTTAACCGATGGTTAACCGATGGCTACCGCTCACGCGAAAGCGCGTGATATGGTGCCAACATTAAGGGTTCACTCACGCGCCAGCGCGTGATGTGGGGTGATATCGAATAGCCAGTCATGCGCTGGCGCGAGAAAATCTCTTACTGATTCTTAGTTATAAAAAATAAATCGGCTTCTGGGAAAAACCTACTTCTACAGTGCGGCATTAACTATCATCACATCTTCATATAAGCGGCAGTGAACGTATTAAAGCTTAGATGGCAGACAGACAGAAAGAGACGGAAACTGAATTCATAAACACTTTTCAACTATGTTGGAAAATGTTTAAAACGTACATATCAGCAACCTTAAAATTTGTATATGAAAAATAAATTTATATATTTGCAGTCATTTATGACATTTTGTATTAAAGCAAACAACTGTACATTCGATAAAAAAATCGACTAACGATTTCCAAATACACAACAGTTTTTTGGATAAAAATAATGATTCTATCCTTATTTTAATACTTATAGCAGTATTCCGATTCAACGTTTCTCAATATTCGAGGCTTCCATTCGGCCCGTTTTTTGAATACCACTGAAAAAAAATATTTATCTTGCAAATCTTGTAGAATCCTAGAGTGAAATCTACACGCTTAAGGGTGTATTTCGATTCAAACTGCTTATTTTCGGATTTAATTTTAGATTCATTTTTACTCTCAAATGCATCAAACTGGCAAATTGTCTTATTTAGAAAGTACACAAGGTGCCGTGATTGTCGATTCTTTGATAAATTCAGGAAAAATTGCAAAAAAAGCAATCAATTTTGAACCGATTTTTCCCAAGCGGGAGATCTGTGAACGAAAAAAAGGGTCCTATTGAGAAGATAAATTTTTATAAATCCAATTCTAATGAATTGAGCATAAAATGACATCACACGGCACCTTATACGTCTCTTCAAAAATCCCCTCAGCAAGTTTCATGTTTCTACTTTTAAAAATGCGTCTGAAATTGTATCAGAAAATTTCGAGCTGTTGAAGGTGGAAAAGCGTTTTTTGAATACACCCTTAAGGCTTTTATCCCTGCCCGCGAAGACATTCACGAGCTAATTTTATTCTTATGGGGAGGCGATTTTTTAATAATTCTTTCGCATTTTGACATTTTTAAATAATTTTTTTTTGCATTGGATAACTGAGGTCCCTTAAGATCGCTCCTTGATTTCTTTTTTAAACTTTTGTCGCAAGTAACTTTATAAAAAATATCTGCGACCAAAATCAAAAAAGTAAACGAGCAGCGATATTGAGAGAGACCTCAGCTATCCAACGCAAAAAATTATTTTAAAATGTCAAAATGCGAAAGAGTTATTAGAAAAATGCCTCCCCATAGGAATAGCATTAGCTCGCGAGCGTCTTCGTGGACAGGGACAGGAGCATTAATAATAAAGTTTACACGTTTCATTTATTATACCAAACAGACTATTTCAATTTTCATGAATATATAATAATAGCATGACAATCCGAGCACATTTACGAGAATTAAAACACGAGACAGACGGACAAACAGACAAACCGAATTCATAAACACTTTTTAACTTCGTTGGAAAGCGCTAAAAAGTGACTTCCGGAACAAAAGTTGAGATCCGATTTAAACATTTAAAATATAAAACAAAATATAAAATATAATAAGTACCATAAAACCCGATGTATAACCACGGCCAACTTAGAGGTCACAAAAGCTTTTGCTTGTTAACGCGGGCTTAGGCAACACCGTCTCGATATATACATACATATATCTCTTCGAGACGGTGTTGGCTTAGGACGAAGTTCATGACGTCAGATCATAGGTGATCTCCGCCTAATTCTGCGAGAAAGCAGTCCTAGCAAGGTGCTTAAAACAAGGGTTGTCACTGCTGATTGGGTCGATGTTAAATCACGTGATATGATGTCATGAACTCCGTCCTAACAAACAAGATCTTTCTAGACCTCTAATGAAGCTGGCAGTGTTATAACGCGCGCTTTTAAGATCAAAAATAAAATCGAAATTCACGGGTGCTCGTTATAAAGCAGAAATGAAAAACTATGCATTTAAAATGAAGGAAAATATTAAGGTAACAAAATTAGCTTTAATAATTAATAAATATTTATCAATAACAGCTCTAATAATATTAGTTGCATGAGTTCATTTACTTAAGACGCAGTAGGTAAGTGGAAAACATGATATTCTTTTCATAGTTTGGGTAAAAATAATTTGCGTTTGAAAGTATCGTACCCCTTAGCACTTGACTCTTCAGTATATTATTCTTCGCAAGTAGGAAAATTCTTGGAATGAATGTCTTCAAAAGATAAGAGCGTCGCATATGAACATAGATTTCAGGATTGCTTTGGAAAGAAAATGATGTGTTTTATACGACGAATACACCTAAAAATAGAAAAACACAGTCTAAAATTGTATTTTCCCGTTATATGCCGGATTTTATTGCATTAATCATTTTCCTTTATGTGCAGAGTTATTTTATAGGGATGAATTAGTAAATATTATATATAGAACATAATTATATCAACTTAGGCGACTTAAAAGCTTATCTTCATTAGAATGGAGAGAACTTGAGTAACATGAACTTATTCCTTTCTATTACCTTGACGTTGCCTTGACGTAGAACTTTGTAAAATCAACGGAGCTAAAACGCTCATTTGTAAAACTTTTGGATAAGCATTAAGTTTTTTGGGGGGAATATATGTGCAATTTTGCTCCATTACGAAACTAAAAATAATTCTCCATTTCCAAATGTTTTTCTTGCGATATTAGGGTTTAGGTAGAATGATAGAGTTTACATAATTTTACTGAATATTGCAGTTGAAAAACTTAATTTGTGAAAGGTTCTGTTAAAATTTAGTGTTCCATGTAAAAATGTGGGATTTGAATACAACCAACGCACAGTGTGGTATTTCGCTCAAAAAGCTGGCCAAAAGTCAAAATTTTAAATTTCGCATTTAGTTGATCGTTTTCTGGTTGGTATAAGAGGATTATCCGATGCATATGACAACGGGTTCATTTCTTTCTGTAGACTCCCCTATTGTCTGGTATTTAACATGGAAGTCATGAGTTTTGCATTTCTCATTTTATGCTTCTGATCTATGCATCATTTTATCGAACGTCTAAAAAACTATTTTAAATCGAGCTTCAGAAACATTTTACAGTTCTTAAAGACGAAGGTATACACTCTCTTGCACATAAATATTTTTGTAAATACACTACACTTTTATTATGATTTTCAAGTTTGAAACCATAGATTTTTTTGGGTTAAATATTTTAGATAAAATTGCAATTTTAATAGGTAGTTAAACTGAGTTCAGCAAGAAATCTTGTGTTTTCATAATGTATAGACTTTCTAATTAAAAGATATGAAATAAAATTTGCTCCGATTTGCCCCCCCCCCCCCATTTTTTTTTATAAATAAAACAAAATTTAAAAAAAAGTTTCTGAAAAGCAGTTTTTTTACTTTATTAAACTTTTAAAATTAGTTAACTGTTTACATTTAACATATACTGTAGTTTTTTTATTTTACTAAATACCCTTTGGTGTGAAGATGATAAATCTACAAATTGAAGGGGAAAAATCCTTTTTTTAAGTAGTTGGATGTTTCTTTTTTTTTTTTTTTTTTTTCTTTAAGTAAAACGTTTTTTGATTGTACACCCATAACGCGGATTAAATGTTTTTTTTTTTTTTTTTTTTTTTTTTTTTGTAAATACTGTAACATTTTGGTTTTGTACCAAGAGTTTGTAATATGTGAATTATCTGTTATATTTTTTTAATAATATATTTTAAATCAACCATAAGAAATTGCGTTTTTTACTCACTAACGAGGTAAGAAAGTTTTATATTATTAAGAAGAAATTTACTAGACATGCATATATTATTTTTTTTATTCTATTAAATAAAAACTAGTCGTTGGAGGCCACCGTAATACTTACCCATCATGGATTTGCATAGCATAATAGGGGGAACTGGGGTACATTGATACAGTTTTTTTCTAAGATTTTTTTTGGTGTCAAAAAAGGAGAAAATTCAAGTTTTTTTTCCATGAGGTGACAGCAAAACTTGTGTAGTATGTTATAAAAATGTACAATCATTGTTTTATATAGTATTTTTGCATGTAATTTTAAAAAAATCAAAAAAAGTCATTTGTATCAATGTGCCCCATCCCCGGGGCAGATTGATACGTTTAAGAAAAATGACGACAAAATAATACCAATGCATATTTTTCATAAAAAATGAGTTAGAAAACCATTTTATATTTATTTATAAAAATTCAAATCACCCACAATTTATTTTTAAGCAATATTAAAGCAATCAAAATTAAATATATTATGACCTGATGTTCTGGCTGTTTCTTGTCTGATTGTTGGCTGTGGTAACTTTGTCATATCTAGCACTTCAACCCCAGCATTATCTTCTTTCTTATGAAAGATGAAAAAATTACCAGTTTTTCTGTTTATAAATAGGTTCATAAACAGAAAATAAAGGATAATTATATTAAAAATTCTGTTTATAATATAAGTATCATTTTCTGTTCTGCAGTTTGTTTCTCTTACTTAACATTTCTCATGTCGAAAATACTTTTTTCTCTGGAGAATCGATATAAATTCGAGATTTGCCAGAATGCCGTCCTTTTCTTTTATTAGTTCTACTAGCACTAGATGCTGGGTAAGTTCCTACGTCTTTTGTTTTCAGAAATACTATAAAATGTTCTAATATAAAGAAATTAGAGCTATTTCACTTCAATAAAAACTAATATTAGAAATTTTTCGTGAAAAAAAGGTTGGATTAAGGAGTGTATGGTAAAAAAAATAATAAAAGATAATGAAAATATGAACTATTAAAGGATTTAGGCTGTATCAATGTGCCCCGTCATAAACTGTATCAATGTGCCCCATATAGCGATTTTGAATAAAATGAGTCTCAAATCCAACACTTCACAATATATCTAACAATAAATAATGAGGAACTGATACAGAGTAGCTGTACTTACCAGGGAGAGTATTCATTTTGGTTGAAAATACTGGAACAGTTGTATAATAGCATTTTAATTGTACAACTCAAATTTACTTTTGAACAACAAAAACAATAAATCACCCGTCCCATTTCATCAAACTGCTGAATCATTCCAAGATTTTCTGTATGTAGTTGAATACACTAGCATCACCTTTTGGAGCTGTTGTGAAACTTCCTGTAATGACCCTGTGAGCGGTAGAGGGGGTGTATCAATGTGCCCCATGTATCAATGTACCCCAGTTCCCCCTATATGAAAACATAACATATGTAAACAATTTATAAAATGCATTACAATTCCAAAACAAAATATAAACGTACATTTAAGTATTTTTAACACATAATCATGCTCTATTAATGAATTGCTGATGAACCAATTTCGATAAATTGTATGAAACGCCAAACTTTTCAAGTAGCACTGAAATGCGTAAAAGAAACATCCTTATAACTCCAAAAATAATAATCATATTCCCTAACAGTTTCTTGCATCGAATAATGCATCTCATTTCTAATTACAGATATCTTTGAATTGAAATTTGAGTGAAATACAGGGTCATGAAAAATCAAAGAATGTGGAAAATAGGATTAGAAATATCTCAACAACTAATAATCCGATTGACTTCGTTTTTTATGCAAAATTTGTGTTATTTTATTGCCTTTTACGTCCATTCCTTAAAATAAAAGAATTCGAAAATTTTTATATACCTTTCATCAGAACGAATTTTTCGAGAGTCCGAAAAAAATAGTTCCGGATAATCGAGGTTGCTGATATTAAATAGGCTTCGTCCCATTCTTACATATTAAGCACATACAAAATTTCAAATCTCTATCTCAATTTGTTCGGGAGATAGAGCGGTTACAGACAGACAGACAGACAGACTGACAGACAGACACACAGACGGACGGATGGCAAATTTTTTTTTTCTAAAAATATGTTTTTCGGAATCTCCAGTGTCTGAAACGTGTAAATCCGTCAAAAAAAAATTTTCGATTTTCAAAACGATTGCAAGACTTACCCTATACTACGTATGATGGGAAAGTAAAATCAGTAGAAATATCAAAAAAATATATGAGTGATGTAATAAAAGTATTGTGACTCATAAAAATTAACGAGTTAAAATTTCTAAAAGAAAAGCTTATCGAAATTGTGAAATGTTTATAAAATTAAATACATTTGATAACGTCAAAAAATAAAAACTTTCAAACATACTTATAAAATAACTATGCAAACATAATTATGAGCTTCTATGAGATTCAATGGACAATGTTTTTGTGAAAATAATGAGGAATGACTGAAAGGAATGCTTTATTTTTCTATAAGGATAGTAGAAAAACTCGGTGACCCAGCAAAATAGTTTAAAAATTGCATTGGCAGAAGTAAGAGATATAAAATGGAATAATTAAAATCTGAAATTAGCCAAGAACAATTGCTGTTCAACTGAGCAAAAAAAAAAAACTGCAGGGCATGCAGATGTTTCACAAATTATTAAAGACATTGCATTTAGATCAACAAGGGCAGCAAAATATCGAAAAAAGTTTAATTCTTTGTCGTAGACCTCAAAGCTAAGTAGATTGAAATTATTACCAACTGAGGCTTTGGCCATGTTTGTTGCAGCAGATTTTACATACAATCGTTTTAATATCACCCGAACATTTAATAAATATGTATGTCCTCGCTATATTCCTCGCTTCAGAGAGCTAGAGAACAATTTTATCAAAAAGTTGACTTTACTGAAAACATGGCGGAAGTAAAACTTTAAAATCTTTTAGATCACTTTACTCAAAGACTGTGTTAATACATAGAAAATGTTTTCACAACAGCAAGTGAAGAAGAATCGATAAGTTTAGAACGCCTCTGCAAATGGTGTTGTGACAGATCTCCACAACAAATATTTAAACAAAAGCCTGAAAGTCCCTTTGACTCAAACATGACTTAAACATTTCAAAAACTCTTTAGCCTCTTTGAGACTAATAAGCAAGTAAATGGATTTCAAAAGTATGGTGCCAGAACCCTGTATCTTTATATCCATGCTTTTGCTTTCTCATACTAACAAGATTTATTCATGAAAATAATATCATGGTCCAAGAGGAAGTAAAATACATTGAACAGCAAGCACAAAATTTAATAAATTTAGAGATCTTCACAGCTTATGGTTTATTACAAGTTCAATTCAAATTAGTGCTGACTAGTGTCGATGCTAAAGTTTGCAATGCTATTATTAGAAATCAATTCATCGATGCGGAGCTACTATTAAAGAATATGCATACCACCTATTTCGGCAGCTATCAGAGTTGGCGGCTGAAACCCTCCAACATGCATTTTCTTTCATATAGTCAAAACTTTTCAAGAAAAGACTTGCTCATAGACTGCAATAAAAATGTACTTAATGGCTTACTTTTTTGTTTCGATCTTTATTTAAGAGTTGTTACAGCCAGAATCTTGTTTTCTAGAGATTCTGAACAGGATGACATGGAAGATTATGCTCGAAAGAATGGTGGGTAGTCGGACAATAATTTGCCTAAATTGTTCGAAAAATAATTTGTTTCTATCATAAAAATATATTTTACGTTTCTTTAAAGCATTTTATCTGCTATAGAACACACAGAATAATTTAAATAATTTTGGCCAGGTTGTTCAGCAAAATACCACACTGTGCAACGGATAATATGAACGTAATTACAAAATATACGTTTCTAAATGAAGTGCTGTTTCTAAAGTTTTCAACGCTAAACGTACTTGGAATTTTATTCTTGTTTTAGAGAAAAATGTTTCACACCAAAATTTTTATGTAGAATTATTTAAAAAATTTATTTAAATTATCCTCGTGATTTATGTTTTTTTTTTTTTAATTTTATGATGACATTTCCAGTTCAAATCAGAATGTTTTAATTTGGTACTGGTCAATTGTCCAATTGTGGATATATTTAGTGTTAACAAATCAAAGTTATTTTCTTAGATTAATCCCCAAAAAGTGCAAAAAATTTCCTTTTTTTTCCTTAAATTTTATACATTTTTCAAGAATATTAATTTACATAAATTTCTGGTAAAGTATAAAATAGACCAGGATCAGAAAAAATATTCTTTTGCAAAAATTCGATTTTTTTATATTAAAGTTAATAAAATAATTAGACTTATTTGATTTATTAGAAATTTTTAATAAATCATGGAGAAGTTTAGAGATTAGCCTAGAAATAAGTGTATTGAAAACTAATTAATTTTAAACCACTTGATCGGAAAACTTTTGAAACTTTTTCTTTCTAAATATAAGTTCAATACGTTAGTAAAGAGTCAATTAAGAGTATTCAACTAAATACTAAAGATGTTCTTGAGTATTCATGTATGGTAATACTTTTATCGCTATATTACCCTTATATGCCATGTAAATCATTTGATATTTCAAAGAAATCTCTCAAACTCATGCAAAAAAAAAAAAAAAAAAAAAAAAAAAAACATATATACTTCAGTTCTAAATAGATCGTACATTTCTAGTGCAAAGCATTAATAAGAAAATTATCAAAGTCGTGGAATAAAACTAAGTACGTTAATGATTTTTTTGTATCCCTTTCTCCAGGTCTTCATTTCTTAGAAATAATAAAAGAAGATAAGAGTGGTCCATTAGAAGGAATAAGACGATACTAATTTTCCTGAAACTAATCACTACACTTTATTTTTATTTTTTAACCATATGGAATACCTATAAACTTATTTGTATAAGCTACACATTTTATAGTCCCTAGTATTTGTCTCTATATTTGTAGCCGAAAATACCCATTTTTAAAGCTAAAAGTCAGTGTTAAATTCAATTTTGAAGTACATTTTGACAGCTGTGAAATTTGTAATATAAAAAATCATAAATTATTACAAAAAATTCGTTATAGCCTGATACAAGTCACTAATTAAGATGAATCTAAAAACAGTCTAAAATGTGGAATATTGTCAATTCTAACCTGTAGAATGGATTTTTTTAATAATTCCCTTCATTTGAAAAATGTTCATTTTTTATTATAATAATGATTTTTGTATTTTATTTTATTTTATTTTGTCTTTCGGTAGTTCAATGTTAAAAAAAAATACATTAAAAAATATTTCTTATTTCAGAAAATTGTACGTCACGCAGCGGGCCAAAATTGCATAAAAAATACTTAAAAATTGATAAAGTTTAAATATGTTTATCTGGAGACTTCAAATTCGGGCCAGAAATACACTTAACTAAACAGTTGAATGACTTTGTTCATCAGCTTCACTAGATCCCATAAAGGATTCCAAAAAAAAAAAAAAAGAAGTGGCCCAACATTACCAAAAAAAAAAAAAATAAATAAATAAATAAATAAATAAATAAAAATACAAAAAATTCGTCCGAGGTATAAAGTATTTCTGGACAATGAATTGAATAAGAGCAATTTTATGTCTATATTACTAACTGTTTCGAAATATGATTGTCGTTAATTATTAGAGATGAAAGGAGGAGGTTTTGATGTCCTTTCTAACATCATCAACTTCATCAACAATTTCAGTACCAGTTTCTTTGGCGAAGTCGAATATAATACGGTGAAACACTTTCATCAAAGAAGGATGTTGATTCATCCAGAAACAGCTATTTTGATTTGTTGATGTTCCAGAGAATTGTTGAAGTTTTGTTGAAATAATTTTTACCTCCTTAGCTCCGTAAGTATTCGCAGCTGTTTGTTGTATAGGGATCTTTTTAGACCATTGGAAAATATATATGAAGACATGGATTTCAAAACTCACCTTATTCATAAACTTAAATTTTGGGAATTCGCAAAAAACCTGCAAGAGCAGCCATTGGTTTCCACTGTAAATCAAGATTTTAGAATGCCAGAATACGGAATAAAACTAGTATTTTTTGCCGATTGTAGCCTTTTTTCGGTCTAAATTTACCATCAAAACTCGTGCAAATTTACAATGCCAGAAATTTAGGATAATATTAGATCTTTTACAGATTGTAGCGTTCGATCCAGATTTACCAGCCAAGCAACTTTGCAGCGCAAGAGACCATACAGTTAATCAAATTGACAGAAAACCTAAATTTCCTCTAACATTTTAGACCAAACTGTCTTGCATACAAATGATCCAGTCTATACATTCAAGAGATACATTCAAAAAAAAAAAAAGATATAAGATAGCGACATCAAGCTCCATTGTTCAAAATATTTAAATGAAACTAGCATCATCTTCATGAAAAATTGCTCTTGTAAACTGATGACAGTTGATTTTTTTTACCTTAAACTCTCTTTGATATCTATATTTTCGCTTTAATATAACTGACAAGGAGAGATTCAACCTTGGTAATAATATATTTTTATTATTTTAATGTATGTTGTAGAGTCCTTTCTCATGACCTTTTAATCTCATGATTAACGGATTTTATACAAAGTTCCTTAATTCTTGAGAAACAGATAGGGGGGGGGGGTCTAACATATAACACAATTTAAATATTTCCTTTCTAACAAAAGTAGCTCAATTGGTAATGCTTTTGTTCGTTGTCTTACGGGCTCCGGTTCGGTACCGGAACTTGTTACATTTGTTTTTCCTTTTTTTATAAATATATTTGTCGTTTATAATTTAATAACTCCAATTAAGAATCTTAATATCGTACCTTAATTACAGCGTTAACATATTTAAACTTTATTTTAGCACTTTTCATTTTTAAACCGTTATTTCTCATTATTTAAAGATATTAGGAAAAAACTGGATCTGTTATTGAATAATCAAAATACAAAAATTGCTACAAAATCAGTTGTGACGCCCTCTAGTTATAATAAAATAAAACATATTCAAATAAAATAAAAATCAAAGCAAAAAGGAGAAAAATGTGAAAGCAAAATAATTCTCAGAGCATGCATGCTTAATACAAATTTGAAAATCTTTAATGTGCAAAAAATAGGTTGAAATTTAATTCTTAAATTAATTTTTAACATAATTACATTTGTTACTTTAAAAACAGAGTAATATTATCATCGTTTTGACTTCCCTTGTTAATGGACTACATAAATGATGTTTCGTTAAAATCACGAATTGGCACAATTGTTCAATATCATTGCGTCGATAAAGAAATGCATCTATACATGAAATATATTTTAAAAGTGAGTTTAAAAAAGATTAACAGTTTTATGATGTTTACAATATAATTTATGATAATTCATATTATTTATAATTAAAAATTAAAAATAGTAATTGATACAGAATATTTTAATTTTTAATAGGCAAAGTGATTAATAAATTATAATTACAAGTACATATAAACAAACAAGTTTATATACAAGTATACACTATCTACCAATAAGTATTTTGATACTTTCAATTTTTGACATTTTGTCAAATATTTAAAAATATACTTGTCGGATTCTTATGAAACTTCAGGATTATGAATATTATGTCTGACCTCATATTTATCAACATCCATTTGATAAGCAGGGCAATTAGGGGGCCGACAAAAAATTAAAGAATAACAGAAATATTTGGGATCACCCTGTACATGAAAATGCACGAAACAATTTATCGCTGCAGAATACAAATATGTGGATACCGCACAACATGTACACTGATTTTTGTAAGAATAGCATGTATATTCATGGAGAAAGAGTGATTTTTCTTAAAAAATTAAAAAATTCTGGTATGTTTTTTGTTTATATCATGCAGGGTTTTTGACCAAATTTAACGTAAATTTCAGAAATATTGGCAAAATCTATTAGAAAAAATATAGCACAATTGGAATATAAATATATTAAATATTTTATGAAATATGAGTAGTTTTATGAAATAATTTTTATTTGCGCATGCGCGAACGATAAAAACGATTCTTTTACATCATTTAATAGTCAATTCTATGAAGTAACTTATAAAAAAATCCAATCAAATATCGTGAAAATTCAAAAAGATATCATTGTTATAAAGCTGTTTTTACACTGCTCTCTAAAAACGGCTGAATGATAAGGGATTCTCCACAAATTGACATTTTTTATTAACTGACTTTTAGGAAAAAATTAGTA
Source organism: Maratus speculifer (assembly GCA_964019185.1). Classification (NCBI taxonomy): domain Eukaryota; kingdom Metazoa; phylum Arthropoda; class Arachnida; order Araneae; family Salticidae; genus Maratus; species Maratus speculifer. The sequence goes on along the minus strand of OZ025299.1, from coordinate 239,576,697 downwards.
CTATTTAATAAATACAATATCTAATATACAATATTGCTATTAATAAGTATCTTGACACATGTGATAGGAAAGGAAAAGAGCTTTTATTCTTTTCTATCACAGATGTCAAGCTACTTATTAACAGAAATATAGTATTAGATATTGTATACATTAAATACTAATTTTTTCCTAAATTGTATACTTGTATACAAATATATACGTGTACACAAAATACTTGTATACAAGTATATATACAAGTATATATGTATAAAACAAAAAATGAGAAAAATCTGTAGCGTGTTCCGGTATAGACACCGAGCCTCCGGGTCTAGGAGTAAACGCCGTAGCAACTGAATTACGATCTACATTATTCTTCCATTATAAAATAAATATTAAAGTTCTATTATAATATAAGGCGCCCACTCCCCTCAGTTCTCAAGAAACAAGGAGCGTCTTATAAAGTCTACTGAACCTGAGTCTAAGGGGGTCGCTACCCTACAACATATATTAAAATAATCCAAATCTGTGATTAACAATGTTGACCCTCTTTTTTTGACTTAAATACCTTTTTGTAATAAAACTATTGTATATCTTTCGAGAAATGCTTAATTTAATCAAAACAAAATTTAAATTTAAATATTACATTAACTTAATTTTTATTCGATATAACTTTTTATCATGATAGATTGGATTCATTTTTTTTTCGCCAAGTGTAACTTTAGGATAATAATAATGTGTCCAGCAATCTTCTGCAGTCGAAGTATACTCGTACATAGAATGAAAGCCTATGAAGCTTAAGTAAATAAGATTGGGTAACTATAAAAATAAGGTAAGTGGAATTTCTTTACCGATTTATTTGTATCATATAAAAAATAGTATTTAATGGCTCTGGTAATAAATATAAAATAATAGTTGTTTTAGTTTTAGGCATATTCGGATAATAATGATTCCATAACTGCGTCAGAAACTCGTGAGGTTGAATTTGTGAATAGTTTTTGACGAAAATCCAGTTATGTTCAAAACCTGAAGAATGCGTACCACTTAACATAACATAATTTTAAACATAATTTTATTCTAGTCGTAATTTCAACGCAATGCATTGATTTGTGGCGTGTAATTATGTAATGCATTGATTTGTGGCCAGTTAATTATGCAATAATGTATCTCAATGAGCTACCGAAATACCAAATTAAAATTTAATATACAGTTCACCAAAATTAGAAAGCTTTTAAACACAGGTTTCCAAAAAATAAAAATTCTAGAGTGTGTCATTTATAGTGTGACATTGATGTGATGGGAAGATAATTTGATATTTTATTTAACGAAATTTGCATGCATAGATAAAAGTATTAAATAAACCGCGTCAAAAATAATTATTGCTTTCGCTTCCTAGCTTTGTATCTTTTAACATTTCATTTTTTTATTATTATTATTCCTTTTAATATGACGAAAGTGGCTCTGCAGAGGATTTGCAGAGGACCCGAGGATTTTTTGCTTATTTGAGCTGGACATTTTATTATAAATTCTTTCATGTAGTTATTGTTACATTAGATAGAAAATTAATATATATGAGAATTTTGAGTATACAGTTAACCTTCTAATTTCCATGGTAGAATAGGTTCTAGAAATTCCGTAACATAAATAATCTGAATTCATACCAGAAAATTTCAATAATAAATTTCATTTTATTTAATGATGGACTGGCTCTTGATCGATAAAACAAATATTGTTACTTTAAAGTTATGGTATGAAATTGGCAGGGCTCGCACAGGTACTGAAATTCCATGACCAGGGAAAATTCATCGGTACAAGTTCTTTCTTACATAAAAACCTATGATTAAATACTGTACAGTTTCGCGTGCTTGAACTAGATTTATTTTTCTATAAGAAATACTGTAATTTCACCTGGAAAATAACGATAACCATATAATCCCTGATTAGAATATCTGAATTAAAAATTCCATTAAATTGGAAACACTGATTATAGCACGCCATCGGCATTAAAGGGTTAAGCTAAGACGTTTAAAAGGTAATTACAATTTGAAAAGTTATTTTCTGTGATTCTTTGTATTAAAATTTACCTATCCTCAAATTCGTTCCTAAATTGTTTTTTGCTATAGTTTATCTCTAAAGCCAATGCATGATTTTTACAGCAACTATACCTCAAGGATTTTTAATATTAAAAATATTATTGCTTACCAGTCTGGAACGTCAAAACATTTGTGTTCAAAGTCGATAAAAAGAACTAAATGACACTTCTTTAAACCCAGACCAAAATTACGCTTCCGGCGAGTAATTTTTTTTCTTTTGATTCAGCTCGACGATTGACTTTTCCCTGAGAGTAAAATGTATACATGTGTTTCCCGCTCACGCAAGTTGCGGTTTTCAGAGGGGAGGTATATTTCATTTCCCTTTATTATCCTTTTTTTCAGTGAAATTTTCATCGCGCTTTGACATTATACGACCCGTGCTCCTAAATATCACATCAGCGTCTGTTTTTATTTCGGATGCTAGCACCCTGTTGTTGGAAACAAACATCTAGCGCAAGTGTTCTTAATCTTTTGGTTACCACGGACCTCTTTTTGTATTTTGTCTTCGAGGACCCACAAAATTAAGATTAACATTGCCTATATTCTAAAGAATGGCATATATGGGATATATATACTAATAGAATTACTTAATTTATTTAAAAAAAAAATAATGAAAACTTCAAACTGCATCTTTAACAAAATACTTTCGAATGGTATCAGTTTTACCTTTGAGGTTTCTTAAAAGATTTTTAAAAAATAAATGAACGTTTTTACATTGAACATGATACCTTTAAGGGTCATTAAATGTATCATTCAGTTATTTTCAGTATGGAAATCTTTTGTTTTGTTTGGTTCGCGCTGTTTTTCACTTTTAATGACTTTAGAATGAAATTGGCGGACATTCTGCTGGAGGAAAAAGTTTTCTTCAACTCGATCTAATCTTATTTCCTTTGCAGTTGAATCTCCCCATATTTTTGTGAATAACCACAGACGAATGGAGAAATACAGATTACCTGAAAAAATATTGAAGAATGTGTTGCGGACTGCGGACTAGATGTATGAACCGCTGATCTAGAGATTAACTTATAGTATTATGAACTAATCCGATTTATTATTATATTGATGTCAATTTTATGTTTAAATGTTTGACATCATTTGAGAAAATGAAAAATAAATATAACTTAGAAATTTTGGATAACTTTTGATACAATATTATTTTTACAATCGCAAATTGTCCAGCAAAAAATGTAACTGCAATTTCGAAGAAAATTTATTTTCTTCGTGAAATTTAGCATTATGCTTTATTTCAAAACAAATTATGATTCGGCCTAACTTATGATGTATGTATAGGAGGACAAAAGCCCTTTCCTATCAGTGGCCCACTAGGTGCAACCTTCCTGAGTGTGGTGATGCTCAAGCATTTAGTGTTTTTCTGTAAAATAACAGTTTCAAGCGGAAGCACTAATCAGTTTTGATTCAAATGGGATTTGCCCTGATCTTGAATTGTTGGCATCCAACTGGAAAAAAAGTTAAGAATAAAAAGAAAAGAATTAATTTATGGGTCCTCTACTTTAAAATTGAAAATGATATATTTCTGTTTAAAAACAGCGGAATTTAATCTAAACTACAGTTCTTTTTTGTTTGTTTGTTTGTTTGTTTGTTTAACAATGATGAATACACAGAATTTTTTAAGATGGTTGGAATATGGTTGAATTTTTTATGCGTTGAAGATTAGAAGGTGGTGCAAATTACAAAAGTGCTCAAAAAATTCTTAAATAAGTTTGTATTGATGAAACAGTCATGTAATTCATTTTCAAAAGTTTATATTTTTAAAATTTTTATACGATTTCTCCAGACAAAACTTATCAGTTTGACAGTAATTTCTTTTGCTGCAAAAGATCATTAAAAATCTGCATATCTGTAAATCTCGCAGACGAATTAATGTTAAATAACATGGATTATAAAACGGAAAATGGAAAGAATATGGGATTGAAATACGATTTCCTGGTAAATATTGTTATCACTGTGTTTGTGTTTGTGTTTAGTTTCTTTTTTCTTTTCTTTTACTTTTTCATGAGAAAATCAAAAAGAAAATGGATAGTTGAATAGCTCAAGAACATTTATGCAAAAAATTTGACGAGAAACCATGCAAACAAACAGCAATTGATTTATTAAACAAAGAAAAAAATGTATATATAAATTACATAAGAAAGAATACAATTTACATGAATATCAATGACTGGATATTATTTCAGGAATGGAATTTTTCAGTTTTAACCAGAGAAGAACAATTAGCAAAAGAATAAATACTTTTAATATAAACACAAGGTAGAAAGTTACATTTTATTGCAAGAACGATGACTGATTCCTTCCAAATTGCATTTTAAATATCATGAATGTTTTTGTTGTATTAGCAGTTTGAGACATTTATCCATCTTACAAAAGGTTTACAGGACAAAGCACATTTCTTTCTTATAAGGAAAACACGCAAAACAGATGATATTTAGCTTTAATTGTATATTTTCCCAAAACTATTATGGGACAACGCATTTCAAAGACTTTTTTTTTTTTTAATGACAGAAACAGTCAACAGCACTAAGCTCTCACATTTTTCATACTGCAGTGTTGCTGAGAACATTTTCCAAAATTAGAGATCGGCTGCATGCTATAGTTTAAGCCGTTCATTGTAAAATGTGTTTCATTTATTTACAACTCTTTAAACAACCACTCTCGTATACAGTGTAATTTTTGGAATAAACGACAGGCGAAATACTTTTCGCTGCATGGTACCTGACAGTAACACTTCAGGGAACATGCAATTTTAAAGACAGAAATCCAAGCTAACACAAGATAATGCATACAAAAAAATCTGAACGCTTTCAGGGAAGGCTAAATCACAGTTAAAGAATTGCCACCCCTAAATTTTAATAGTATTCATTTAATGAAATGAAGAATATTATTAAAATTTTGTGATGACAATTGGTCCACTACGGCACAGCCTTTTTATAGCTGGGTTTTCTAGTTTACGTTTTTCTCTCGGTAATTATTTGATGCAACATTTTTCAGTTTTACAATTTCTAATGCCGCAGAACTGACAGAGCAGTTTCTTCAAATTATATAATTATTTTTTGCTGCACACTGCAGATATTAGTACTTCATATTATCCTGCACTTGAGATTTTCTGAAAAAATTTCATATATATATTTTACTTATTCTATACAAAAACTTAAGAAATTTATTTTACTGCTTGTACATTGAAATGTTAAAAAATCAATCTTTAAAATAGAGAGTTTCCAATCACGGCTCTAATGATTCAACAAATAAAGACCAGAATTCCTTAAAAATGTTAAAGGATTTTAAAAACAAAATTATATTAATCAAATTCTTATCAGCAAGGATCCGCTAAATGTAATAAATTTTAAAAGTTTAATCATAAATGACGTTTCGTTTATATAAAATAAACTTCAGATTTTAAATGCCATGTATGTACATTAAGCAAAGTAAATCTCTTCTTCAAGTAAATGGCATATCTCTGATTCACTTGACCATCGAAAGAGAAATATAAGAAAAGGAAATGTGTCAACAAACAGACATTTTACAGCATTTGTCCGGGAAGTGCAGTTAAAATTTATTTTCACTCTGACTTCTATTGAAAATATATTGGCTTAAGAAAGAATGAATATCTTGCAAATAAAATGATGGCAAGCAATACGTCCTTAAAAGTAGAAATATTTTCTACTTGGAATCAAGATTCTTTGCCAGGTATATTTAAATCTATGAACCGAAAACTTTTCTAAGGTGTAAAAATAATGAACTACTGCATAGTAAAGAGAGTATAGCAGTCTATGATATTATAGTGTATTCCGATATACTTTAGATTCAGTCTAAATTCAGCTGATATACGTAAAAAATAAGGCATGACTAGCACTCAATGCTTTAAACTAAGTATTGCTAAAATAGTCTTGTAAATTTTATTATTTTTTTCAAACTATGCATTGTGCTTGAAGAAAAAAAAACTTGTATACTTTAAATAATTCGAACGCTAATAAGAAAATCATAAGGAACTTTGAAAGTAACGAAATGCAATATTTCTTTTATGTTATTATCAAACACGCATTTTTGTAACAGCTAAATTGGCATAGCAAACGGAATTCACTATGATGTCGAAATATACTCATTAGTCTGCATGTCAACATTACGTTTTTTTTTTTTTTTTTTTTTTTTTGTTTAAATAAAGGAAAGCATGTTATAACATTACTGAAGTTTATTTTCACAACAAGAGTTCAAACAAAAGAAAAGACTGTTTTGTGGAAAGTCTGGTGAACAATATGTACGATCCCTCTGAGTAATTAATAGAATGAAGCTGTGACTTCCCATATAATAATCTGATATACTGTAAAAGGTCGTCGTAAACATTCACATGCATGCCGTTAGAAGTTAGGAGAGGTCTTTGAGAACATTTGTTGCATTTGAACAAATAAAATTCGTTTTGGAAATTTCTTGGTAAAATTTTCAAATTTTCATTAGGTTTTCTGTTTTTTTCTTTTTTTTATCATATATTTGTTTTTTCTTTTTTCCCGTTTCTTGGGGGTTGACAAACTTATTTCATTCTACAGAGTGATGCAAGTTCTGTACAACTGATGACTGATATTTACCATTGAATAGTATTCTTTACTTTTTTATATCTAAAAGATTTTGTCATTAAGTAAGATGAGAAATACTATTATAACTATAACTTACTGGTAGCAATCGGTCATTTGTTGCGCAGCACTTGTATTCCTTCTCTAATATAAATTTGTGCTTTTTTCTTCATTATAATTCGTGAAAATTTTAACAGTTTTAAACTTATTCACTTATGTTTTAAAGTTGTCTATCGCATAAAATATCTTTTTTTAATTTTAGACGAAACAGTAGAGAAAAATTAAGAAAATCGAAACAGGCTTAGTTTAATGTATATTACCGTTGATAATTTTAGTTGTATAAAGAATATGTATAATACTGAAGACAATTTCTTGGCATTTTGCAATACGTTTCTCTTATTTTTTTTTTTTTTCATAAAATGTTATGTACACATTAAAAGGATTTTGAATTATGAGAATTTTTTTAATTTTAGAAATAGGATTGGTAAGATTTGCTTTAAAGATCATAACATCATTTCCAATCATATCTAACTTTTTAAACATTTTTTGAAGTAACTTTAATATAAGAACACTTACTTTTCATCACTACTTCACTTCATTGGAATAAAAGAATAACAAATAAAATTTTTCAAAAAAAAAAAAAAAAAACCCTCATAGATATGCAGAAAAGGTTTTAAATCGAAAAATTATAATTAAAAACAATATTTCGTTTTTCGTATATGGAAAAGTATTTTGACTCTTTAACATGATACAGCATAGAAAATTTTACATACAAAAATTATATAAAAGAGAAAATAATATTAATTATTTTGCAGAAAATCATAACTTTGATCTTAACCAAAATAATTTGCGAAAATGAGAACTAAGACAAAGGACAAACGTGTAAATTTCAGTACGATAAGAGAAACGAATAACTATACGGGAATTCTTCTGTTAAAAATTAATCATTGAAAAAAAATTATTCTGCCTTTTCCGTACGCAGTAGCCAATTTTCAAAAGATCATTTGTTTAAAAAATGCTTTTGAAGTTTCACGTAACAGAACATATTAATTATATGTATTTGATTAGATGGGTAATTTGTCAATTTATTTATTTTTATAATATTTTTTGTATTTTTAAAAGACCGCAGGTGTACTTACATACCTCTGTAAAATATAACAACTATTTCTTTCTATTAGAAATCTTCACTTATTTTGTGAATGCAATAAATATATTATTTTTTCAGTAATTTATTTTTTATCTGAGACTTCATCCGAGCTTTATTTTTTCTGAAGACTCGAGACGGGTCGGGTCTAGTCACCAATCTTTCCGGGCCGGGCCGGACTCGGGCCTTTTTTCCTGAAGGATCGGGCCGGGCGGGGCCTAACTTATTTTTTCCGTACGAAGCCGGTACTGATTTCATATTTTCTATTCTTCATGGGCCAAATATTCCATCTAGGTTGAATCATCCCGTATCAAAATCATTTTCTCGATGTGAACAAGCCTGTTCAAAAATCAGTAAAATTTACCAACTAAGAAGGGAGCTTGTCTATAACGATTTTTTTCTTTCCATTGCGATTCCGTCTTAGACGATTTTACTATTACCATATACTATTTTTTTACATTTTTATCTCTCCATTGCATGGAATAGGGATTAATAATATTAATGATAACTGAAACATTTACATTTTTTCGTTCGGGTCTGGCCATATCGAAATCTTTTTTTATGGCTCGGACCTGAACATTTCGTCCCGTGCTTACCTCTAGCTTGACTTACTGTTACAAATCTTTCTTGTATCTCCCATTACAATAAAATCTGTAAAATAATTATCAAATGCACTATCAATAGTAATCCTATGAAAATATTCAGAGCAACAGGCAATCCTTATTAATTTCGGTTATTAGCCATGAAGTTGCAAATTCGAGGAAGAAAAATAAACATCCCCTACAAATTTTGCAACAAATTATCGTACAATGAAGTTGCTGATACCAAACGATTGAAATTAAGTCTACTTTGAAATGGTGTATATAAATTTTGTTCAGGGTGACACGTATAAAATAAATCCAGCCCAGACATTGTTTTTTTTTCAATGGCAAAACCCAATTTTGATAATTTATTTTAAATTTTCTGTTCCAACTATGCCTAGAAATGAAATTTCACGTCATACGTTTTTGAATTATAATTATTCAAAATTTAGAGCTTGTTTTGTTAATTTACGTTTCCATATTTTTATAAATAACTCCTAAAAATATAATCTTAATGTGAAATTATTTTATGTGATTATAGTACTAAAAAAACCCAAAGATAAATACATTGAATTTTTAAATTAAAAAATTTTATGATATGAATTAAGAATTATGAAATTAATATTCGAAACAATTATGAATAGCAGACAGCATTTTTTTTGATAGATTTATATTTTTTATGTCCTTCTTTATGCAAATCTAAAATTTCAATTTTTTCTTCCAAGTAGTTTTCAAGTTATTCTTAAAGAACTGCAAAATGTTGGTTTCAGGGGTCGTCTATGATATGCAGAAAAGCATAGTTTGAAAAAATAAATTTTTACTCATGTTATTTAAACATTAAGTCTTACTAAATAAATAATTTCACGATCTCGTGTTAACCTGAATCTTTTCTATGTTCATATGCTATGCAAATTATCAAAAGAGAATCTGATTTTGCTAACAGTCTCATTGATTCAATGGCATGGATTTCATAAGAAAAACTTGATAAAAATGGTTTAGATACATTATATTAACAGATCATCTTTTTTAAACTTAAATAAAACATGTGGTCCTTTTTTTGGGAGGGGGGGGGGAGTTGTCCTCCTTATTTTTAGGTACTAATTTATCCATAATTTCCTGCTCCTCTTTTGTTTAAGTTCTATCATATAAACTAACTTTTGTTAGTTAGCGTAGTCATTTTTTATTTTTTGATATATTTCAATATTTAAAATTTTTGGGTGCAATTAACTACAACTGTTACTTTGTAAGTTTCATTATGCGTACCAGTTTGTTCTTCTATGCATGTTTGTGTTTAACTAATGTTTGATTTTAATGAAAGAAATTGTGATGATGACATTAACATGAAATTTCACAGAGCAAAGCTTAATTGACAGTATAAATACGAAAATATTCATTTCAACGCTTTCCACAAAGTTAAATAACACGTGAAATATTTTTTTTAATTATTAACTATATACATATATATTTACGAAAAATGGTTAATCTAATTCTAGTATTTAATATCTGCTAAAAATATCCGATTTTCCGATATTTTCAAAATGATCAACTCGTTGATAATTATAAATATTTTCAAATGTACCATAAATTAGAATCTAAAACTTATTGCATTTAGAATGAAAATTTAATAAAACAATATTCTAAATGGATCCATTTATATAATTGATATAATTTATAAATGATAACTTATATAATTTTCCATTTATATAATTGAAGATAAACTTATATAAGTAATAAGAATAAAAATATAATTGGAAAAAAAAGCAAAATGTAAACAGACAATTTGCTTTCAACACTTACAAGAAACAAAATTATGGGATTTATTATAGAAGTTTTACACAAGAAAATTGTTTACAAAATACATTGTTTTTATTGAAAAAAATTTAACATTTCTAACGAGTTTTGTACTTTAAACTGAAGAAATTCACAACCATAAAAGATTCTAATGAAGCAGTAAATAGCTTCTCTAAATTAGACAGTTTATATTTCAATAACTGTTTTAAGTAAATATTTACGGTTTCTACATTTTACATTTAAAAATTAGGCTTCAAATGTAAAACTTATAAAATACTTTTGGAGGGGTAGGGGAGGGGGTCCAGAAGCTAAAAACGGTTATCCGAAAAGAAAGTTCTTATCTAAAAACTGACACATTCAACAACATTTAAAAAAATTATTTACGTTTGCTCTGACAGAAAATATCGAAATATCATACACAATACAGTAAACTCTGTCTAAAGCTGAAACGATCGATACCGAGAAAATTTTTCATATTAGACAATATTTCGCCTTAGGCAAATTTCAGTCTGGATTCGCTGGGATTTGAAAATCTTTGCGAGTTAGACTTATTTCCGTCTTAAACAGAATCCGCCTTACGGAAAGTTAACTGTATTTTGAAAATTGGTACCAAATCTATAAAAATGCTGAAAATATCAAATTTTATCTTATTTTGAAAATAAATATCTGATATATATCACCAAACCCTGTTTGTAAGTTTTATAAAATAAATATTGAAGAGGATTTTGCGGTTCATAACAATAGTGAGTGAAATGATCAGGCAAGAAATAGCACATTAATGGAAATGACTTAGACAATCTGTAGCTTTTACACAGCCATCAAGTACTAGTCTTCAATATGGATACAACCCCTAAAATAATTCCGTTTTAATACAATTAATTCCTCGGAAAATAATTGTGCGAGTTTCATGAACATTTATATTTAAGTTAATTGAAGGATTTAGAATTTATTAATGGTGTCAAAATTGGGTTTTGCTATTTAAAAAAATTTGTGTTTTGTTTTTATATACAGATGGTTTTTAAGTAAATTTGATATATATAATTTAAAAGTAGACTTTATTTCCAATCGTTTGGTTCCAGTAATTTTGTTCTATCATAATTTGTTGCAGAATTACTAAGGGGTGTTTACTTTTTTTTCGCGACAATACATCATTTCTTTTGTCATTAGATTTGAAACATTCTCATTTAACTCTAAATCTTCTACAAATATTGATTTAAAAGGTATGCATCATCATTTTTCAAATAAAAATATGTTTTAATTCAAATACATAGAGTTTTTCTCTCTTTCTTTTCTCTCTTTTTTGAGATATTTACTGCACTTTAAATATAATTTAAATATAGGGATGTTATTATAAAATAAAGCATCCTGTATATGTATCGTCCATAAATTCAACCTCCCTCTCAATATCATTATCTTTTAAATTTTTATTAAATAAATTAAGAATCAAATGTTGAGAAAACTACAGCCACCCATATAAATATTAAAAGAGATTAAAGATAAATTGCAAATATTACTATATTTTGTTAGTTAAAAGTTTTTAATTGAACTATGCATATTGCTATATATTTTTTATTAAAACATTTGAATTGAAACTTTCACGCTCATCTTTTTATGCTTTACTAAGAAAGTCGGCCAAGTCACGAAACACAGTAAAGATGAGATTCCTCCGTGGGTAGACTAACAGAAACAAAAATAGGCATAAAAGTAACAATTTTCAACAACAGTCTTTTGTTTATACAATAGGATTAATAGATTTTGATAATCACTCTTCTTTCCCTTTTTTTAATGCTTTTTTAACATTATATTGTCTCGAAAATATGTTTTTTAGACTCATATTCAAGGTTAGGTACCACAAATTTAAAAGAATATTTCTGAGTCTTTTTTAATATCAGACCTCTGTTCTATAAGATGAATATTTTTATTTAAATACAGTGATAGCATGGAGCTGATTTTATTTATTAAAAGTAACTTTTTAATTGATTCATATATGTCATATACGTTCAGCGTAGAGTGAAATGAAATACCACAAACATTCTTCAGTTGCATATTTAAAAGTTGTTGTCTCCTTAAAAGTAGTTAATCTGTTGAATAGAAAACTTAAAGCACTTACAAAAAAGTTTCAAATTTTCTTGAATCATCGAGTTAGCATTCGCAATTTTTATGTTAAAATACACTCCAGAAGAAAAATGTGCAACTAGTTCTGTTTTTCAGAATGGTTTATGCACTCATTATATACTAAAAGTGTCATACTTTCCGGTTTTGTTGACGTAAATAAAAGAAAAAGACAATTTTAGAAACCTAAAATGTTAAAAATAATGCAATGAATAAAAGAAATGCTTACTTTCATCAGAATCAGCTTTTAAAAAGTAGCGGAAACGTTTGGTTGAATTTAAATATAGTTCTTGGTATTTATAGAACAAGGAACAATTTTTCTGACAGATTTTTTTAAAATTATTATTTTATATCTTCAGTGGTGTGAAAATAAAAGGATTTTTATATAAAGGAATATATGATCCTTTTCCATAAATGCACATGTTCACACATTTCATGCCATTCTAAACAATTTATTTAGTTTACTGATAATTCTAATTAAAGAAAGGAAAAAAAGAAAGAAAAGAAAGGAATTGTTACTGATATATATAATATATAAAAGGCACAATTTAAAAAAAAATTCACTCTTTCAGAAATGGATTTAAAATGTTTATAATAAAAAAAAAATTGGTTGCATTTGTAGTTTAAACTGATGGTATTTAAAAAAATATTTTTCTTGACTTAAGGATTAAATATCTATGTTAAAATAAATACCCTCAACAGTTCAACTTAACAAACTCAAGGGTTTAATAATCATGCATACGGTATCATATGAAAAGAAAATGCATAACATTAGGATCATGGAGAAATCGCAAGATAATTATAGAGCGAATTTTTCCCGCATGATGAAAAAAATTATTGCAGCCAACTTTTATGCTTTTTGTCCACCAGTAAAATTTAATAGAAATTTGGGCTTTTCTTAACAACAGATTTCAATGATAAAATTACTTAAAATTTTCTAATAAATGTTAATGGTAAAAATAAATGCACAACACTAGGAGCATGAACAAATAGTAAGATGATTATGGAGCTATCTTCTCCTGAATGTTGAAAAAAAAAATCATTGCAGCCAACTTTTACGCTTTTTGGCTACTGCTAAAATTTAATAGAATTTTTTGCTTTTTTTAACAACCGATTTCAATGATTAAATTAGTTAAAATTTTCTATTAAATTTAAAGAGAAATGATTTTGTAATTCAGACAAAAAAGTGATATTTTGATAGTTGTATTTTTTAAATGGCTTGGCCCTTTTTTTTATGTTGAAGTAAATCATATTTAATGAATAATCTGCAATTTTGAAGCCCTGAAAAAATACCATCTTCTTTACAGGAAATGTCAAAGTTCAAGGTTGTGAATGCCATTTTCATGAAAAATGAAATGCCAGTATGTTTGGACCGCTATATCTCTAGCACGCAACAACATCCAAAATTCTTTTGGCATAAACTATTAGTATAACACTATCTGCTTAGTACAATTTATTTGTTTCCACAGGTCATTGTTACTTTACATTGTAATGTTGCCACAAAGTATAGTCAAATTTTTGTTTTTGTCTATTTTCCTCACTTAATATCTTATTTAAGCAATCGTATCCCAAACTTTTTCTTATAGAATATGAAAGTGCACTACTTGGACAAGCTAAATAATATAGAACTGCATGGAGATATTCCTGCTGTTAGTAGATATAACCTGTTAAATATTCAAAATTTTCAAAATCTGCAACATTTAAAGTAGTGCTATTTCAAAAAAGTACCACAGTTGAATGAAACAAAATATATCACGCAGTTTAACGTTTCCAAACGTTAAACCTGTTTTCCAAAAATTATCGTCTAGTAAATAAACTATTTTACTTTTTTATATCATTACAAGAGGTATTGGACTCTTGAAAATTTTCGATTTACAGTTTTCAACGAATTTATACATTTTAGAACGTGCTGAACATGATTTGACTATTTTTAGAAAATATCTGACTGAGAGTCTGCCTGTCTGTAAAATGTATTATGGACGCACTATTTTAAGAATAAATACATGAAATTTCATCAATCTTTCTATGCAGTTAGTCCCTATACTAATTAGTGCTGATTAGTTTTTGGCATAAATCGCCCAAACAGGTGACCCTGCTATGGTGCATTTTTCATTAAATCCGGAATAGTTTTATCACAAAAACTGATGCACAGATTTCATCAAACTTCTGATTCAGTCAGTCATTCATATATATTAGTAATGATTAGTTTTTTGGTACAAATCACGTAACAAGTGGCGCTGCTATGTTGAATTATTTTGCGATTTTCGCAATAAAACAAAGAACTTCAAGAACAAATGCACATGATAGTCTTGAAACTTCCCATTCAGTTAGTTGCTGATATAAATTGGCACTGTTTAGTTCTAGACGTAAATTTCCCTGTAAATAGTGGTGCTAATTTGCTTTTTGCATGATTTTCGCAATAGATCTATCTCAAAAACTTATTCACGGATTTTCATCAAACTTCAGATTATTTAGACCTTGAAATAAGTTTATGCTGATTAAATATTTAGTAAATCTTCTCTTGATATGCTACATTTTTCAGAATTACACGATTAATCCGATACTCATATCTCAAAAATTAATTCGAAGAATTTCACTAACCTTCTTATTCTGATGCATCTTGATATAAGTTGGTACTGATTAGACTTTCTTGCAAATCATATAAAACATAGAACTATATGGTGCAGTTTTGATGATTTTCGCGATAGCTTTGTCAGAAAAACTAATGCACAGAATTTAATCACAATTGGATCTTGTTACACTTTAAAATAAATGGATCTTATTAGGCTTGCGGCTATGCTGAGCAACAGGTGTACTTGTACGCTCTTTGGATTGTGAATTTTTGTTGAAAACATCCAATAGGTTGGGTACTGAAATTCAGTGATTTATTTGAGAAATTCTATGCTTATATCTCTTTTTTATATGCACGCTAATCAATGAACCTATGCCTATAGAAACTTCAAGATAGGCATAGATTTTCCTTTAATTTTGGCATTGTAATAGCGAAATTCAAAATATTAACGTATATCGGATATAAAAAGGTTTTGGGATTAGCACATATGACTAGTTATAAATAGCTTTTTAACACTCGAAAATATATAGGTTTCTGATATTTCTATAAAAACTTTTAGAAATCACGGGTAACGCGGAAGTTAATGCATTTTTTCGTTCATGGTCTTTGTCGTCATGGCACAAATCTTTCGTAGATTAAGAAAGATTTGTCACTTTTTTACAGAATACACAATTGATATACAAAATTAAAACAGACACACTCTTAAGGCATTCGACTACGTTTCAAACGTCAATTTCGATGAAAATTCGTATATTTTTAAATTTAATTTTCGTTTAGAAAGAACATTTCTGTTTCTAAATCCTTTTTTATTTTTTCTATAAGCCTATGTGAAATGAAATTAGAGCTCTTTAAAAAGAAGCCAACGACGTTAATTTAAATCGAAGATGAAAATTTTAAATACGTTTTCTGAAAAATTAAATTTTTATCAGAAAAGATAAACGACTATTGCTCGAACTCTAAATTTTATTATCCTATAACCATGAAATGTTTTGTGTAGCTTTTCAATAATTTCTGTAGTGTAATGAACTAAGGAATTAGCTCTAACTGACTTATTTCTTGATATACAGCTATATTTTTTAAAGAAATACACGTAAATTACTGAAAATTCATTTCTATATAATTTTTTATAATAATATGTATGTCTTTTAGATTTTCCGTATATTTCCCTAGTTTTTCGTTCATTACACTCAAGAATGTCTAATATGCATATGTTAAAAAAAGATTTGTGCTATATGCATTTTTTTTTTTAATTTTAGAGTCGAAGTCGTTTTCATTAAAAATGCTAAAAAATGACCGACTTTCTTGAAAATTTTAAAGAGTTATATATATATATATATATATATATGTATATACAGGGTGATTATAAAAAACTATCCCGACATTTGGGCCCCTAACTATCATACCATTCACAGAAACTGAATGAAATTTTGGCCAAAGGTATTTTGAGATATGCGCTCAAGAATGATATGGAAAACAACAGTTTCACTCAAACAGTTACAGTTACAGTGAGAAAAATTCGAAAAAATCAAATGACAACACCCAGTTTTTTGTATTGGAATGTGATCTCCATTGTGAAAAACCCTAAATAGCGTTGGAATGGCAACTGTAGCATAAAAATCACCTGAACTAAGCAAGGTAAATGTAAAAAGGACTTTTCCGTGCACCAGAGCATTAATGTTCGTTTCATTTATATCACACGTCACACCATTTCTTTGGCTCATATCCCAGGCCTTGCTTCTCCACAAAAGGGGAAGAAGAAACCACGAAACGCAATTTTCGGGTTCTGCGTAAAACACAGTCATGCCTGACGTCGTCACGCTAGGTGAAAGAAAAGGCACTGCGAAATGCGAGAAGCGTATGTTGATTTCTGCCATTACGAACAAGATGCCGATTTCAGAGAGAGAACGTTGGGGAAATCGTAAAGCTTTATTACCTGAATGGACAATATACCGCAGAGACATTACGTGTTTACCACCGCAACCATAGATTACGGCGAGGTGTTGAAGCTGTACGGCACTTGATTCATAAATTTGAAGAAACTGATTGCACATGCGATCGAACTCGGCTGGACGACCTTCCGTTCCTGTGGAAGCTGTTGTAGAATTCCATCAAACGATAAGCACAGTTCGTCCTACAACTGCACGCGGTGTTTCACGTGTTCTGAATCTGCCGAATTCAACTGTACGCAAGATTCTGCGTTCTGTTCTAAACATGTTTCTGTATCGATTCAAGCGTGCCCAGATGTTGGAAGCGGAAGACTGTCAATTACGGCTGGATTTTGCAAACCAATTTCTTATCCGGTACGATGGAGATAGCAGCTGGCCTTTACCGCATTCTGTGGACAGATGAGGCGTATCTCTCGTTAACTGGTAACGTGAATTCGAAAAATGGTATGCATTGGGCAGAGAATAATCCACATGATGTGCTTGCACGTCCATTACACGAGGAAAAAGGGACTGTGTAGTGTGGTATAGCGAATACGTTCGTCCTCGGCACTTATTTTTTCGAAGATGTTACTGCCGGTGATCTGCAAACGTGTACAGTAACGAGTGCTCGCTATCTGGACATGTTAACTCGTTATTCAATTCCCGCATTGCAACCGCAAAATGCTATATCTGAAGTTGTGTGGATGTAAGATGGCTCTCCTCCACATGCCGGGCCTTCAGTCAAACGTGGCTTAAGTTAACAGTTTAGTGACAGAGTTATCTGCCGTCATTTCTCGCTTCCGTCGCCACGAAGGTCTCCTGATCTGACAACAATGGATTTCTGGCTGTGGGGATATCTGAGATCTGAAGTGTAACAGTTTCGTCCTCAAACTGAATTTGATGCCATCAGAACTGCGATTCAGGAGATTCCTGTTGCCATGAAAATGTGCTGTAGTGCTATCCACTATCTGCCGCATGCAATGTCTCATCGTGTGTGAAGGAGCTCATGTGGAAATTTTGTGAAACACAATAAAATGCTTTATTTTAAGCTGCTTCTCTGTCCTTATTGGTTGTCCTCTTTTTTAACCTATCTACCACCGGTGATTTTCATGCTACAGTTGCCGTTCCAACGCTATATAGGGTTTTTCACAATGGAGATCACATTCCAATGCAAAAAATTGGGTGTTGCCATTTGATTTTTTCGAAATTTTTTCACTGTAACCGTAACTGATTAAGTGACACTGTTGTTTTCCATATCATTCTTGAGCGCATACCTCAAAATACCTTTTGCGAAATTTCATTCAGTTTCTGTGAATGGTATCATAGTTAGGGACCCAAATGTCGGGATAGTTTTTTTCTAATCACCCTGTATGTATTATATATATATATATATTATGATTTTCAGTATTCTGTGTCAGATTGCACTGAAAAATACCAAAAAATGTGTCAAAAGTAAAGTTTAAAAAAGTCTCTCAACGTAGTCGGATACTTTAAGGATAACCCTCAATATTGTTTAAGAGAAAACTGTAAATATGCGAGGACTACTTTAGATCAAATTCTACTATCTTGATTTCTTGAGACTAGCACAATGTTGTAGAGGTCTGCACGGGCCGAATTTTCCAGGCCCGGGCCCGGCCCGAAAGTTAAAATTTCGGCCCGGGCCCGGCCCGAACGAAAGAAATATTGGCCCGACCCGGCCCGGCCCGAAAGTTAAAAATTTGGCCCGAGCCCGGCCCGGCCCGAACGAAAAAAATAATGGCCCGACCCGGCCCGGCCCGAAAGTTAAAATTTCGGCCCGAGCTCGGCTCGGTCCGGAAAATTTTTTTAATTTCGGCCCGAACCCGGCCCGGCTCGAGTGAATTTTTACAGAACATTGATCTTTAATCTTATGGAAGAGTTCTGACAAAAAAAAAATTATATTAGTCTTTTTTTTCCATGTCTATAATCTCCATTTATGCAGAAGTGCCGTAGGCTGCGATATTTATACTTTTAAATGAATCTTTGTTTGTTGTATGTAAATGTTTCAGTTATCACTAGTATTATTAATCCATATTCCCTGTAATGGAGACAAAAAATCGAAAAAGCAGTATATGGTAAAATTTCCAAAGACGAAATCGCTTTGGAACGAAAAAAAAAAATGCATTCCCTTCTTAACAGATGTAAATGTTTAATATATTTTTTTCTCCCGTATTGTTGTATTCATTTTGCATGGATGAACATTTTAAAAGAAACTTTCAGTTTTCAGTTTAAAAAAAAATTCCGTCATAATCATGTTTTTTGTGAGTGTGTGTGTTTAATTCTATTTCAAAGCGCCTAGTAATCTACGATTCTTTAAAAGGAATAAATTCTTATGTTTAATTGTAGAATAATGACGGCTTAAAAGTATATGCTTTTTTTTGCAGAAATTTTTGGACAAAGCCAAATATTACTGATTTATAAAAAGTCGAGAAAAGGATTTTCATATAGGAAGATTCAATAGGAACTGATTATTTTGGTCCATGAAAACTAGGAAGAATGGAATCCGTCTCGGCTTCGTACGGAAAAAAAATAGGTCCGGCCCGATACTCCAACAAAAAAATTAAGGCCCGAGCCCAGCCCGGCCCGAAAAGATTAGTGACTAGGCCCGGCCCGGCCCGGCCCGAAAGGATTAGTGACTAGACCCGGCCCGGCCCGAGTCTTCAGAAGTAAGGCCCGAGCCCGGCCCGGCCCGGCCCGAATGCCATGATTGAAAATCGGCCCGAGCCCGGCCCGCGGGCCGGGCCGTTCTCGGGCTTCGGGCCGAGGCCCGGCCCGTGCAGACCTCTACAATGTTGTGTTTAGCGAAATAAACACAGTTTTGGATGTTTTAAGCTAGGAATACGCTGAGAATAGCATGAATTTTGCAAAATATAAAAGAGATAACAATAGGAAATGACTTTTTATATCAGAGTTACAACATTCTCAAAACTGAAAATTATTACAATAGCTGTGACAATTTTCATTCCAAAATTTTAGAGTATCTGTCTTAGTAACTCATCAAAATGTATAAAATATATAAAATAATTCTTCATAGAAAATAATTTATTCTAGTTCAATATGATAATTTTTTATACTATTTTAAACTGTACATTTTTAGCTTTACGTTTTTTAAGTTCTAAATTTTCTATTCAAAATTGAGTAAATACAACTTTTACTATTATGAGCACCATTTTCATTCTGTTGTCAGGCGTCACTTTCTATTAGTACTGTTTATTAGTACTGTAGATTCCTATTCCCTCAATTTTTCGTTACAATACGGTTTGATTGGAAAGCAGGTTTTTTTAAAAAAGTTGCAAATGCTTTTCAATTGTGTTAGACAGTATTGCAATGATATGATTTTTTTTTTCTATTTCATGAATGTTTCGTATTTTAGTTTCCCTGTTTGGTCTTTGAAATTGTTTTCTTTAAAACGTGAACCCTACTGATGAATTTGAAAACATAAAATAGTTGAGTATGGAAATACTTTAGGTTCAGAGTGTACATAATTAAACTATACATGTTTAAAGATCAGTTACAAATAGTGTATTACGGCAAATTCAAGACCAATTCATATACATACTATTTAGACCACAAGAAATCGATTTACTTAAATAAAAATATTTATATTGTCAACTTCAAGGCCAATAGGGCGCGGTTTGTGCAGTACAAAAGGCATAAACTTTTAAAGAAAGCAATGTTTTAATGTGATTGGTTATCATTTAATGGACACTTGAACACAGAGATATTTTTTTAGAAATAACACTTTATTTCTGACATTTAACGAAATTTTTACATATTTGCAATTAATTTTTGTTTTATGCATATTTTAAGGAATTAAACAGCCTTCAGGGTACATTTGTCCCTGCTATGAAACAGTAATATAAATATATGAATTGATTTTCCATTCCCTGCATAATATATATACGAAATGGTATTGCGTTTACCCCACACTATATTCTTTATAATTGGGTTTTAAATAGCTAAACGTTAACTATCGCTATCCACTGTATAATTTTGTTTAAAGTGTATTTCTCTATGTCTCGTCAAAATGAAAGGGTTAAAATGACAACACGTGAAACCTTCACTTCCAAAATCTTGTTGGGGAATTCGGATGGTCCGTGTAAAGGCAGTGTACGTTGTTCTATCTTTAGATTGGAATATTAATATTTCCTTCTCCATGAAGCTTAGAAAGGAATCGCATGGCACTTGTCCAATACTTACATTTCTTAATCGCCAGTGCCTAGTACAACTCAATTTTTTTATCGAGATGAGGGAAATTAGACATGAAATAATTTCAAATGTGACCTAAAAAGGTGGTGAAAGAATGGAAAACAGTATAATTTTTTTTTCTCAAAATATGTATTTTCGATGAGTTTTTTAAATGCTCACAGGCATGTTAAAAATTTACATGGAATGTTACTATGTAATTTATAGTTGCAAATTAAGTTCAGAATTGATTTTTCGCTACATTAACTATCGTATGGATCATATACATTGATCTGTGTTTTTAAAATGCGATACTAACCTCTTAGAGGATGCGCTAAGAACTTTAACACAGCAGATTTTCAATGTAATTTTTATGAGGAATAGGTTTCGTTTTGCTTCATTGTTGCAAATGTAAGATATTTCATAATACAAATAAAATATATAATTTAGATAAGCCATTATGGCATAATAATAGAGGAAACTAAATTTTATTAGTATTTGCTGGAAGTAAAGATATCGAAAAACTACATAAATGACAAATGATAAATACCAAATATTAAACATGAAGCATTAAAATTATTTCATAAAAAATATATCAAGCATTTTTTAATGCAAAAAGATAAAGTTAAGATTATCTATTAAATATTTAAAAAAATTTGTTATTTTCAGAAAATGACCCGATTTAATTTTCTAGATTTTTTTTTAAAACTTTTATGCCAAAAAAATAACTTTTATGGCGTACAAATTCATTCCTTTAGATTCATTGACATTTTTTTTTTTTTTTTTTTTTTTTTTTTTTTTTTTTTTTACGCTGTTTGGTATTTTTGTATTTATGAATAAAAAAATTATGGTTCCATACTTCAAAAGCTAGATCCACGTGTGATCCTTATTTGCATAGTACTTTCTTCCACTTGTGTTCCAATAGTTACTGTTCTCTAATATGCGTTAAATATTGAAATGCAAAGACACGAATATTAATGACACGCTACTATTTTAAATAACTAGTCTCATATTTCTCTAAAGATGAAACTAGTAGTGTGATAGTATAGTTTTGTTTCTAAAATAAAAACTGGTGGCCTTAAACAAATTTCAAATGGAAATATTACGCAGATAATATTATGCGCGAATTTCTTTTAGTTTTAAAAATGAAAATCCTATGAAAATATATGTTATAATAAAATCTATGAATGCTATAGAAACATACGTTGATGGACAGATTATGCGTAAAATAACATTTATTATTTAGTCGTACATCGAATACAAATGAAAATCACTGTTAAAAACTATTAATAAACATTTATTTAAATTCTTCTCATACAAACATGCATGTGAAGCAAAACATGTTAAATATTTTTATCATATCTTCATGTCAGTTACTGTATATATAGATATATATATATATAATTTTTACCAATAGCTGATTTGAAACAACCTCCAACATAATTCTTCATTTTAAATTTTTATCTATAAATGCCCGATACAAAAAAAACCTTATGCCGGTTATTGTATATATATAATTGTTACTAATAACTGATTTGAAACAACTGATTTTTTGACTTATACAGGGATCCGATGAGGTCGGAGAGAATGTTCAATTTTAACTTTGTAACTTTGAAATTTACAATTTGCGAAAAATCTCTAAGGAATAGTTGAAAATAAAGGTAATTTTCGGATTCAGGGGTAAAAAATACATAAAAATAAATAATCAAAACCGGAAGACACAGCAATCACGCAGGCTTGTTGAATCTAATAACATTTTAAAATATGTAACATTTTGTAAAGAATTGAGGCTGTTAATTTTCATCATTTTATTCAAGAAAAATTCTGTTTTTTTCTTTTTCTTATATATTTATTACAAATTGAATACTGTAAAATGATATGTCACAATGATTTAAGATTTAAAATTTATATTCAATGTTAATTTTACTCTCAGCCATTTGAATATATTTCATGAAATTATATTTCTACTAAATTTGTGAATGACCCACAATTTGCAACAAACGAAAAAATTCTCCTATTTTTAACAGATTATGATTTAATGATTAATCATGTTTAATCGTACAATAACGGTTTTTTTCCGTCTTGCTTGTCAGATTAAAAAGAAAATTTAGCATAAGATAACTTATAGGACCGGGGAACCGTATAAGTATTTCAATTTCACAATTTTTTTAAGAAATTTTTTATTAATCAAATCGTTTTTTAAATATTTCTTTATTTCATTTAAAACTTCTTCTATTTGGAACTATATGTCTATGACTAATGTTTTAGAAATTTACCATTTAATATCTTTGAGAGTGGACATACTGTATCCATTACGTATCTATTATTACTAATTAGCTGCATTTACTTATTACCTATACTATTACTATTACTTATTACCTATGCATATTACTTACTGTTACTTTCAAGTGCTTTTTTGTTTGCTATCACACCATTTTAATTCAATAAAACTAATATAAGAATTTTAAGAAATATGCAATATTTCCTATCTCTACTCCTTCTATTTTTATCTATTTTCGATTTTTTTTAATTATTTCCTCTAGTATATGCCATTCCTTCAAAATTTCCGCACGCCCCTCATTTTTTGCATTCTTTCACCATGAAAATACAGGGTGTTTCGCTACCAGACCGACAAACTTTGAGGGCTGATAGTAAACATGAAGACAAACATTATTAAATGGGAAACCATGGGGCGCAAACGTCTTCCGTAGGAGCTAGGGGCCATTAAAGTTTAAGGTCTAAAACTTCAAACGATTATAAAAAACGGAAAAAAGGGTGGATTCGTTTGCGGTTTTCGCTAAAATCATTCTTTATATCACGATTTGTTTGTAAAAAAATTTTAAAGATTACGTTCAAAAATTGTCGATAGAAGGCGCTTTAGACTTTAGAGTAACAAACAACTACTTTTTACCCTTATTTTGTGCACGGGGTTCAAATTATTCTAAAGTTTAGATTTTAACTTAAATTTCAAGCCCAAAATCGGAAACATTGTTATCGCGTAGCTAGCGAAAATTGAACTGTGAACAGAGGAGGGGATTTTGAACGCTCATAAACATTTGACAAACTAATCTATTTTATTGCGGTTTGTGTGTAGGTCATTCCCTTCTTAATTATTTTATTCAAAATGACGTACAGCATTGGTGTCCCCATTTTTTGATAGAGGGCGTTTCCGACACATCTCCGAAATTTCAATGGCATTACTCCTGGGTGTTTTACTACCAGACCAACATACTCCCAGGAAATGTTAGGGATTCAAAGACGACTCGGAATCATATTATAACGTAACGTCAAAAATGCCTTTTTTACGAGTTAGGGTTAAAAGAAGCAGCGAAAAAAGCAACTTGATATTTCTACAACACGTTCTGTCGGAATTTCTGGTAAAAGCACACATGCTCCCTTTTCGTTGCGCCACTCTATAGCACGATGGGGCTCCTCCACATTTTACCAATGATGTTCGCAGACACCTCAACTAACATATGGACAGCGGTGGATAAGTAGTGGTGGCCCGGTTCGTTGCCCTGCCAGATCGTCGCACCTACTTCATTATATCAATTACTTTTTGATATTTACCTTTATTTTATTACTGTATAATTGTTCTGTATTTTATTAAATAAACATTGCTGGGTGGGGCTAGTTGTGCTCAAACCAATTGGTATCCCCCCCACCCCCACTCACACACCTGGCTCAATCTGAATCTGAATTTGAATCTGTATGGATTCTTCCGCTGGGGTCAAATGAAAAGTTGAATGTATGAGACTCCCGCACCGTCCGTGAAAGACGTCTCAGCTCGAATTTCTGTAGCTGCCAGAAAGCTATCCGAGATGCCAAGAATCTTTCAAAGCGTGATGAATTGCATGCGACGCTGCCGTCAAACATGCCCGACTACTTCTAGTGGTAATTTCGGACACCTTATGTTGTAAAACCTTTAACTAAATTGTTTTCTGCCACATTAACGTGTTGCTGTTTCACTACCTGTTCCTGTTGCTTTTTTCTCTCTTCTTTTAACCACAGCTTGCTAAAAAGGCATTTTCAACGTTACATTCCTATGTGATTCCGAGTCACTTTGCATCCTTAACACTTCCTGGAAATACAGGGGTTGGACAAAAATATGGAAACACCTTTTGAAATGCATGTTTGAAAAGAAAGATTGATTATAATGAACTATGTTGATGGCACTGGAGTTTTCGCCTACTGACGCCACCTATACAACTTCGTAAAATCGCTGCACCGTTCAGTCCTTGTTGGAGCACTGTTATGTGAGATTATCATTGCATTATGTCAGAGTTAACAGACTTCGAACGTGGACAAATTGTTGTCGCGCGTATGGTGGGTGTTTCCGTAAGCAAGGTAGCCGAGGTTTTTAGTGTTTCAAGAGATACTGTGTCGAAGATTTATTCCGAATATTTGAAATGCGGAAAAAACCTCATCCGCTATATCACAACGCGGACAAAAGTGTGTGCTGAGTGATCGTGACATACGATCATTAAGGAGGATTATCGCGAAAATTAAGCAGTCCACAGCTGCAAAAGTTATTGCTGAAATGAATGTCGTGTTACCAAATCTTGTGAGTACCGAAACAAGTAGAAGGGAGCTTCATAAATAGGTAATTGCTGGCCGTGTTGCAACTGAAAAGCCATCCATCAGTAATGCTAATACCTGTAACAAGATAAAGTGGTGTTTAAGTCATAAAACCTGGACTATAGAGCAGTGGAAGAGCGTAATATGTTCTGACGAGTCTTCTTTCACACTTCTGGCCGAGTGTACGTCTCGAGCACGCCATCTCAAGCCTATAATACAGACTAAATGTTGCCAAAAGTGAAACATGGCGGGGGTTCGGTGATGGTTTGGGCAGCCATATCGTGGTTCTCTTCTGGCCCCATGATAACTCTGTAAGGGCGTATTGCTGCTCAGACTTATGTGAACATTTTGGCCGATCAAGTCCCTCCAATGGTACAAGCTTTGTTCCCCAATGATGATGTTATCTTCCAAGACGACAACGTCCCCGTTCACACAGCTCACATTGTCCAGGACTGGTTTTCTGAGCACGAGGATGAATTTTCGCATCTCCCCAGGCCACCAAAGTCATCAGACTTGAATATTATCGAACCTTTGTGGTCTAAAAGTGCGTTCTCGCTATCCACCGCCAACATCGTTATCTGAACTTGCCACCGTTTTGCAGGAATAATGGTACAATATTCCCTTGGCAAACATACAGAAACTGTATTTATCCATTCCGAGAAGACTGCAAGCTGTTTTGAATAACAACGGGTACCGTACACAATACTAGGCAAAGAAACGTGTTTTTTTTAAGGTGTTTCCATATTTTTGTCCAACCCCTGTATGTTGGTCTAGTAGTGAAATACCCAGGAGTAATGCGATTGAAATGTCGATTCTTTGATAAATGTAGAAAATATTGCAAAAAAAAGCAATAAAAAACGGAATTTCGAACCGATTTTTCCCAAGAGAGAGATTTGGGAACGAAAAAAAGGGTCATACTGATAAGATAATTGTTTATAACTCAAATTCTAATGAATTGAGTGTAAAAAGACATCATACGGCACCTCATACGTCCCTTGAAGAATCCCTTCAGCAAGTTTCATGTTTCTACTTTTAAAAATGTGCCTGAAATTGTATTGGAAAATTTCGAGCTGTTGAAGGTGGAAAAGCGTTTTTTCGAATACACCCTTAAAAATCGTGATGTAAAAAATTATTTTAGCGAAAACCGCAAACGAATTTTCCCTTTTTTTCGTTTTTTATCATCGTTTGAATTTTTGTACCTTAAACTTTAATGGCCCCTAGCTCCTACAGAAGACGTTTGCGCCCCATGGTTTCTTATTTAAAAATATTTGTCTTAATGTCTACTATCACCCCTCAAAGTTTGTCAGTCTGGTAGCGAAACACCCTGTATAGTTTAATATTTTCAATTCTATTTTTTAAATTTGTCTGCACTATTCTTTAAGTACCAATTAGTAAACACAAACATTCATCAAATCTGTGATCTTCCCCTTCAAAGTTTCCGCTTTGCATGTACATAGAGGGTGAAATCTTTAAAAGGCAAAGTTTTTAAATTAAGTTAATTTTCCTCTATTTATTATTTCATAGTAACAATGAATAAACAATCGGTCATCTTAACCACCTTCTCCAAAATTTCCACTTATCCTCTTTCCACCCCCCAATATGGAAAATCTTTAAAATAATTCAAAATATATTTTATATTTTTTATTCAAGAGAAAAAATAATCGTTCAGATGTATTACTTCCTCCGACCTGAAATTTCAATTTTTTTTTTATCCTTTAGTAGCTCTTTCTTGCCAATACATTTACTGAAAGTTTAAATTCTTTAAAATTTCAATTATTTTTCATTTTATGTTGTTTTAATGCTTTTTAGTAACAATAAATATACATTAGTTAATAAATAATCAATTTGTATGTACTCGGAGCGAGGATACTCTTTCTGTTTAATTTCTGTTTCTTTGATAGAACACTAAGTATATAAGAATAAGTATGTCTTCTCGAAATCCTAAAAAATGCATTAGAAAATATTTCAGACAGTAATAATTATATTAAAACTTTTAATATATTTACCTATCAATTTGTGACATACCAATTAAACTTTATATTTTTTCTTCTCAAGTACTAATTTTAATTTTAATAAAACTTTCAGTAAATGAACTCTCCTCACGCATTCATACTCAAAATCTTTTCAAATATGGATAATATGAAAGTAGTATTACGTTTTTGGGAAACATACTGAGATATTTCATGCATCAGCATGAATCCATACGCCATGTGCTGAAGTCTTTTCTTGTCTTTAAGTCTGATTTAAATGTTAATGACTTCTGATATGCACCTTTTAAAATTCTAAAAATATAACATAATTTCCCTGAACTTCACTCCTCAACAGTGTTCAATCTTAATGCCAGAAACAAGTTTTTTTCTCCTGAATGGCATATCACACCTGTTCTTATGAAGTGCCAAATTTATTGGCAAACTCATTCTACATTGTTTTAACCCGTTGCTTCCATAGGAATGCCAAGTTTCCCGCCCCTTGCCATCAAGGTAACAACTGACGTAACTACCTCACACAGTATGAACGATATCTATTATTATCTCTCCTAAGCTCAAAATAGAAAGCTCAACAAAAAAAACAAAGCTATATCTGACTCAACGTACCCGAAATAAGAAAATCTTATGATATTTTTTCTTCCGGGGAGGATAGCAGAAAAATATCTGGCACACCTTCTTATCCACAAATAGAACGGGAAATTAAGTGCCCAACGAGTTAAATACCATTCGAAAGATGTAAATTCAACACAATTATATTTTCTTCCTCCCTCTCTTTTTTACCACATTATAAATAAATAATCATTTCAGCTTTTAGAATTTTGCACAAAAGTATTTTTACATCAAAACTCGATCTTTCTTTTTATATAATGACTTCCAAAAATGGTAAAAGAATTTCTAATTCCATTCAAATTTAAAATTTGTGTTTTATATATTATTGACATCAGCTACTATATAACACATTGAGTACTTTTGGAACAATATGGTTTGCATATGTATTTTCTGACATCGATTTCAGAGCAAAATTTTGCGAAAAAAAAATCTATGCAGCTGATTCAAATAAATAGCAACCAAATGAAGGGTAAATAAAGGTAGCTAAAACATGTAACAGCCACATAAAACAACAGTGCAGCAATCCACTTGTTCGGTGAAAAATATAAGGCCATCACTCGAATTCTGAATCAAATATTCGGTTATAATTTCAAAACCAATTAACAAATTTTAATGGAATTTTCAAGACTTACATTGTGTTACATTGAATGTGATGACATTAAGTGAAGTGCTGAAATTCTCTAGCATATGATATCGGCATTATTACTTGGTCCCTAATCGTAACTACTCATGTGATGCGATATTTGCAAGACTCCTAACCATAGTGGAGACAAATTTCTTAATCGTATACGATAATATACGTATGAAAGAGAATATACAAGAGAATTCGTAAATATCGAAATAATAGACGATTTCTTTAAATACTGACCCTTGACCCATATTCCCATGCAAAGTTTCATAAAAAAAAAAAAATGGAAAATATGATGACATAAGTCCATAGGTCGGCTATTTGAAAAAATAGAAAATTCATCAGATTTAAATTTCATTTAATTAAAGAGGAAAACATAATTTTAGTTTTGTGGCAGGTTTTTTTTTAATTTTAAACATATTAATAATATTTATTTAAAGAATGATGTAACTTAGTTTTTAAAAAGTCATATTTTTAAAGGAAAATATTTTTTACAAATTTGCCAAAACAAAATAATGTAAATCAATAAAAAAAACACGTTTCACTTTTACACCTTCTTTCTTTAACGATTCTTGATTTTTAATAATTTAAAGTAGAGAAATGGTGGGGGGGGGGGGGAACCCATCACGCAGGAAAACGCATATTAAATTAAAAAAAAAATTGACTCCTAATAGAATGTTTAAATGCTTTTTGAAAAAATCCAAGTGAAAAGTAATTCCTTTCTATAACTAAAACTTCCGATTTAGTCAACTTTTACCGTTTCCATCACCTCTCTGTACTATTTAAATGTCCGTCTGTTATTTGAAGCAATGCTTTTTCTGACATGCAGATTAAGAACTTTTTCATATGTTTATCATTCCGACGAGGTTGTTAAAAAAGTCTGTATTCTGGGTCCAAGCCGGGCAAAGACTTGGGACGTTACTTTTTTCTGACGACTCGGCCAGGCCCGACAATTGTTTTATACTGTACCGGGACTGGCTTTCTTGTCAGAGGTCTTCAAGGGAAGAAATTTTCAGTCCGGGTATCGACACAACCCATATTAAAAACACTGCATCTGTGCATAAATCACTTAATCCGTGCATAAAATAAGTAAAATTTGGCTCAGACCAAAAATTTTACGAAAAGGCACATATTTTTAAATCGTCTTTATTTTACAAATAAAATAAAATAAAATAAAATAAGATTCATTTTTTAAAGAATAGTAGATTTAAAGATAAAAGAAATAAAATAAAATAAAACTAGTGAATATAACCTGCCTATGGCGGAATCCAGTTTTATACGGAAAAATTGTTGATCCTAGCAAAATGAATATAATAATACCTGAGAGGAAAATAGACTATATTTACAACTCCTTAGAAGGTAAGTTATCTATAACGCATTTTTTTCCATCATAAGTGATTCCGTCTTAAAAGGTTTTACTGTATAGAATTTTTCAAAGTCTCCAACATATGGAAAATGATTTAATGATATTAAAGGATGAGCGAAACATTTAGATACAAAAATACATTCAGTAATAAAATAAATATATCAGAGCCTTTGGCGCTTCTTTAAAAATGAAAATTATAAACGTGTAAAACGAAAAGCTATCATAAGTATTTTTGGCCAGAACTGAGAACAGATAGGCAACAATTTTTAACTACATCGAAGTAATAATCTCTAGAAATTCAAGGCGTATACGGACTATGATTTAAATATTTTCCAGGCTCGGCGGTCTTTTTTCCCTTATAGGTCTCTTTGGGAACGGACCTGGATATTTCGACCCGTGTAGAGGTCTAATGCAGACCAACAGCAATTTTAAAAGCAGGTTTAACGTAAAATCTATACGCTGCTACTTTCTGTCCAAAGAAGAGGCACTGTCTTAAATCGATTTTTTAAGTACAATTTGTGAATTATCCCTATATTGCATTGAAATGGAGTCAAGAATTCGTCGCTCAAATGTTAAGTGGTGTTCGTCACGAATTTTGGAGAATTTTGAATTTCAATATCTCTGTAAGATTTATAGATATCGAGATGTAATTTTTTTTTTTAAATTCAGGAATGGATAATTGGAAAATTTTATCCTCGGGGGGGGGGGGTGTAAAAATTTAACTTTTGTATTATCTCTTAAAGACCCCCCCTCCCTAGTGGAGCTGCAACTTATCTCATGAAATTTTGCACCTTTTTTATGAAACTTTGCAATTGGAAGTATGCGGTTAGGAGTAATATTTCAGGAGATAGCCGTTCCGATAAATTTGAATCCCCCTGTATATGAGCTTTCTTAATTTTTGGACATAAACTGTATCAAGAAAATTAATACGATGTACAATATTTTAGTTCTTTTTAAGTGCTATTGAGATTGCCGATTTTCACACTATATACCCTAGATGTTATACATTCGGTTTGGTGATTATGAGAATTTGGGTGGAATCCAGGCAGAATTTGCACTGTTAGTGAAACCAGATTAACCAATCAGAAGCCTGAAATTTTCCAAAATTTTCACTGTTTTAAGTAAATTTTCTTATTAATCAATCTCGTTTCGCAAACAGCGAAATATTTATCTGAATCCCGACCCTTGCCTACACTGTTAGAAATTTGAAACTTTTGCTGCATCGTCACTCCACGTCTTTTATAGAAAACGATTATTTCACTGTATTATGGAGCATTCTCATTGGTCAAAATAGAAATATTCTATAAAAGCGATGAAGTGACGATGGAGAAAAAGTTTGAAATTTCTAACAGTGCAGCTAGGATTCCACACCTTGAAAAGATCGTGTGTCTATATAATGTACAATAAAAGCATGGAAAATGAACACTTCTAATTGGTCGAGTGCTTGAAAATGAATTTAAATTTTAAATTTTTTATTTTTTAAAAAAGTTCTAAGCATCAATTTTTTATGAAATTCAAATGGGACCACATCGGCCCTATACGCTTTCAAACAAAAAAAGAATTATCAAAATCGGTTCATATTTGCAAAAGTTATGCGTGAACAACAAATGCATACAGGCCGAAATCATAACCTCCTCTTTGAAGTCGGTTAAAAAGGTGGAAAATCTTTTTTGATGAAGAACACACGGGAAGATTGTCGTCAGTTTTAGGCCCAGAACATCTGTCAGCCGTATGAAAAATTTTAATAGAGGATAATTGCGTACCTACTAATTGATACATCAGGAACTCAACAATGGATCTGCAGCTGCACATATTATTCATGAAAAAAAAGCATACGTAAAAATTAATTTGTCATTGAGTCCTCCATAATTTAACAGAAAACAAAAATCAGAGCGT
This sequence comes from Maratus speculifer, assembly GCA_964019185.1. Lineage (NCBI taxonomy): Eukaryota > Metazoa > Arthropoda > Arachnida > Araneae > Salticidae > Maratus > Maratus speculifer. The sequence continues at coordinate 239,544,655 of OZ025299.1, read as the reverse complement.
GTCACAATTAATAATGAAACCCAAAAATGACTTAATGATGATGGCCACCGCATTACGTCTAAAATCTGAACTGGAAATGAGACGGACATACCTTTTTCTGAGGTTCCAACGCGTCAAAAAAGCAAAGTATGTTTCTCTGCAGGTGATTCAAACCAACAAAGATGAAAAGACAACAAGCAATGAAGAGAGTACTGTATATTGTGCTATTCAGAAGTGCAGTTCGAAGCCATGAATCTAGGGGGACAAAAGACAGTTATAACTAGTTGGTACACGACTAAGGATCTTTTAGAAATCTTCCAGAAATCAGAGGTGAATGTTAGAGGATTCATGCATCACCATGTCAAGATATCTTCTGATTCAGCAAGAATTACAGTCTGATTTCTTGAACAAAAATAAAAAAAAAATGATAGAACATCTACCCTATCCTACTAACCTTGCTATGTGCGACTTTTGGCCTCTTTTTTTTCATCGAAAAAAAATAACGTGGACGTCTTTTTTATTCCGAAGATGATACTGATGAGATTATAAAAGAACATTTTTCATCTGTTCCTAGAAATGGATGGCTTGCGGCATTTAATCTCATCTTGGAGGGAACTACTTTGAAAATCCTGAGAGTTAGCAATATTAACTTGGGCCTCCGTGGCCGAGTGGTTAAGACGTCACTCTGCTACGCTGGAGGTTGTGGGTTCGATTCCCCCTGGCTCCATTGCACACACACTTTGTGTGGAGCTCCTGGGTGTATTTCTCTTGTGATGTAAATTTCCTTGTGCTATCTTGTCCTTGTATATTGACGATGACTTATAAGCAGACTTTCATGTCGAGCACACAAGTCAGATGTATGTTGTTGTTGTTCAAAATAAATAAATAAAAATATTAACTTGTACTTGCCCACCAACCAAATATTAACTTGTACTACCAAAACATATCTTAAAATTTTTAGTGTTTCTATATAAATCTTGCCATGCAGTTATTAACTTCAAACAAGTAAATTCAGTTATCATTGTAGGTATAAAAATAGATTTTTTCTTATATTCGACAGACATCCGAGTATATAAAACAAAATTCTTGTCCTTGCTGATCAACTGTATTGATGATTCGATTACCCAGTAATTCATGAACTAAAAGTGCACTTTGAAGCCAGTTTATATTTTTGGAAATAAATAGTTTTTTACGCATACTTGAAAAAATGTTAAAAGAATGGCCAAATTGCAATTTTTCACAGACACCTTCCCCCAACAGATTTATTTGTACCGCAATTTAGACATCGATAACTTCTTATATTTAAATTTTAATATCTTATACCATTATGGATATGTAAGTTTGCCAAAATTTAATTTATCCAATTAAATGAGTCGAGTAGGAAACTGTATGAGTCATAACAATATGAAATTTTGACAATAGATACTTCAGAATTATGCTCTCAAAATTTTAAGGAACAGAATAAAAATGTCGCCTATAGAAAGTACTGTGAAACATGTAAGAGTTCCGATAAAAGAGAAAGACAATCGTTTCATAAGTAATAAGTTTACGTTTGTTCGTGTACAATGCTGTCATTCATTGACTATTGTTAGTTAAACTTTTCTACTAGAATGACGACAACGCTGCTGCAACAAATAGTGCATTCTGCGAGCAAAGAAATTTATTCAAAATACTTTCTATGCTAATTTATTTTATAAATCTCGAGCACACAGTTTTAAGTGTTTGTTGTCCAAATTCCATGTCGTTATGACAAAGATAATATCTTAAAAAATCCTCTAAATTGAAAGTGTCTAACTTTGAGAATATTGTGCAATGCTAACTAGAAACCAAAAGAGAATATTTTGAAATGCATTCTTGCACATATACATGCAGATTAAGACAGACATAAAGAGAGAGGATTTATAGAAAAATATTTTTATAATTCTTCATTCGTAGTGGAGAAATTTTTAAAATTTCAGACACAAAGTCATTGAAATACTCTTTTTTATTTGATAAAGCAAAAAAACAAAATAAAATAAAATAATTGGTAAGTACATTTGAAATCGACTTAATTGTATTCCAGGTGCTACCTCCCCTCATCTCCTCTAGAGCATCTTCTTTAACTCGGGCTTCCATCGTTTCACACTCTGTTTCCTACACCCTCTTTTTCTTCCCTTTCTTATGCATATAAATAGAGGCTAAATAATATCTATACGAAGTCGGATACAAAAGGGGGAAAGAATTGAAGGTGGTGTGTATGAGTCTGATAGAGTCGCTAGCCGGAGACTATGAAAAGCAAAGTTGTGGAAACATTGGCGACGGGATGTGAAAGCTTTGCCGCCGACGCAAGAGCGAAAATTTACACTCAGTGAGTGTCGAAGCGCCGGCGATGTTTGAAAGCAGGAGCCCTAAGAGCGGAAGATCAAAGAGGCCGGCAGGACAAATATCATCCCGAAGTGTCTGTATGTTCCCAATCGGCTGCTCTGAAAGCGTTATTGTGTTCGTTTAGAAGATTATCAAAAGGGGGGAGAGGATTGTTCCTAATCATCGCAAACACTTTTCATTTTTTTCTCATTTCGAATCTCTCTTTATTTTTCATCTTTTCATTTCCAGTTTCTTCAAAAGCTTCACCGAAGCGATCACATTCAAAAATTGTTTCCAAACTTACAATAGTAGCCGGCCAGAATTGTCAAGACTTTGCGAACGCAATCATTTTGCAATCCGATGAACACCTTCAAAAGAATTCACCAAAGAATCAGTGTGTTCAGCGCTCCTCCAAACATGCTCCTTACCCAGGATTCCGATAATTCAAAAAGAGTCAATTAAGTTGCGTATTTTATTTTACCCTTATCCTAATACTGTGCAATCGCATAAAGATGGTTGAAATCGGTATTTTGCGAATTCTCACAATAGCTCATTAGTATAAACGCTTCATAATGTAATGCACTACGAGTGAGACATAAGAATTCCCATACCATTAGATGGACCATCTTCTGTTGATTTGAAGAGGCATATGTATATATATATAATTCAAAAAATGAAATCCTTTTTTCAAAAGATACTCATATTATTGATGATCCGCAGGAAGATTTTAACGGTTTTTCAACTCGAAAAGTTTCAAGAATATTAAAAATATCGAGAAGGTTCAAGAGCTTCTAAGAATATCAATAAGATTACGAAACATATGAAGAGTTAAGAAAGAGGTTCGAGTTGTGAAAATTTCGTTTTCATTCTGGATTCCGATCTGTGTAAAACATTTTTTTTTCTTTCAATAACTTCTTTTTTTACTTCCAATTACTATTATTATTTTTACAGAAATCATTCCTCTATTTAGTAAGGTTTCATACAGAATGATTACGTGTCTGGAATAAATTTTTCTAAGATAAACGTGCATTTAGATTTAATATAGACTTTTTTTTTCTGAATTCACAATAGTGAAATTTGGAGAGACAGAAAGCAATGGGTAATGGTAGACACTTTTAAATTAAGGTTGTTCTTAAATTTAAATTCTGGCATACTATGAATTATTTTAAAAATCCTTTTTATAGGTATCATAGATAATAATTTTCAACTTTCATTACAAAAAGTAAAAAACTACCTATTGTAGCCATCAGGAGCAAAGCACTTCCGGAAAATTTTGGTATATTTTCACAGATCACATGAACTCCACACCCCGAAACCACCCTCCACTCAAATGTCGACACATATATATATGACATTTGTCATGCTGTAACTATCGTATTTATGAACGGATTTGAATAAAACTTTATATGTACATAGTAAGTACTAATGTCTCGACCGAGCTCGTTGGCCAACATCATCCGCCCTCTTCTTTCAAAATGGCGGCAATTTAATTTTTTTAATTTAAATTTAAAATTAAGTACAAAAAAATTAGAAATTGAAACATACTTTTCTTCTGTGTGTTTGATCGCGATACAAAGATTCCAAAGCATTTTTTATTTTCTCTATATCTCAAAAATGGCTGAATTATAGCAGTTTGAATTTCTAATGTGACTGACATTTTGAAACGGTCTGATAATAACGCGTATTTATGAACCAATTAGGATGTAACTTTGTGTGCATATTGTATATATAATTTCTGAACCGAGTTCTTTGGCCAATTTCATCCACCGTCTTGTTTCTAAAAGACGGACATTTGAATTTTAAAAAAAAGTTAAATTTAAATTAAATACAAAAAAAAGGAAATTGAAAAATATTTTTCTTCTGTGTGTTTGAACTTGATACAAAGATTTCAGAGCATTTTTAGTTTTGTCTATATCTTAACAAATGACTGAGTTTATAGTACTTTGAATTTCTAGTACGGCTGAATTTTGAAACGGTCTGGTTTTTGTCACGTGATAACAGGGGTATTTATGAACGTATTTGGATGTAAATTAGTGTGTATATAGTATATACCGATATCTGAACCGAGTTCCTTCGCCAGTTTCATCCGCCATCTTGTTTAAGAAAAGCAGCAATTTAAATATTTATTTAAAAAATTAAAAATTAGATTTTTTTATGTGATTTAGCTTGATACAAAAACTCTAGAGCATTTTTGTTTCGTTTGTATCTTAAAAAATGGCTGAGTTATAGCACTTTGGATTTCTAGGACGGCTGACAATGTAAAATGAATTGGTATTTGTCACGTGATAACACGCGTATTATTGAACCGATTTGTATGGAACTTGGTGTGTACATAGTGCATACACATGTCTCGAAAAATCAAGTTCATTGACTAGCTTCATCCGCCCCCCTGTTTCAAAACGGAGGCCATTTCATTTTTATTAAAAAATTAAATTTAAAATGAGGTTCAAAAAATTGAAATTGAAAAAGATTTTTTTCTTAGGTGTTTGACCCTGATACAAAAAATTCGGAGCATTTTTTGTTTTGTCTACATCTTAAACAATGGCTGAGTTGTAGCACTTTGAATTTCTAGTATGGCTGACATTTTGAAATTATCTAATTTTTTCCATGCGATAATATGCTGATTTATGAACCGATTTGGATATAACTTTGTGTGTACATTGAACAAACTAATGTCTTGACCGAGTTTATAGGTCAATTTCATCCGCCATTTTGTTTCAAAATGGCGGTCATTTAAAATTGTCAAAAAACTTTAAAATTAAAATAATGTATAAAACATAGAATTAAAGAAAGGCTTTATCCGAAGTGTTTGATCTTAATACAATGATTACGGGGCATTTTTGTTTTTGCCTTTATCTTAAAATATGGCTTATATAACAGTTGGAATTTCTAAAGTGGGTGACATTTTGAAAAATCTTTTTGCCTGCGACAGTCCTCGTTTACATCAACCGATTTTGATGTGAGTGAACATGTGCACAGGACTTACTAAGATCTCGACCAATTCTTTGTGCTTTTAGAAACCACAAAAAAATGCGTAAAGGTAATGGTCAGTTGTCAGTTAATGCTTTAAAAGCAATAGTTCAGAAGTTTGAGAAAACAGATTCTCTAAATGTTCAGGGGACGAAAACCCGTATTATAGGAAACAATTTAAGAAGTATCAACGGCAATTGTCGAGAGAGCACCAGACCGAGAGTGACCTTACTATCACTTCCAGCTCTCCTGGGATAGCTTGGAATCTGGATATGCCTTATTGTACGGTATGGAAAATCTTTCGAAAGATTATCGACTGCGATTGAGCGAGTGACTTTTGCTGTCACTTTTCTTACCAGAATGAAGTTCGATGATGCTTGGGCGTGGAAAATCTCATGAGAAGACGAGGCCCACTTTTATCTGAATGGAACTGTAAATACCCAGAACTGCCCAATTCGGGATAACAAATCACCAAGAGCATTCAAGGAAATTCCTTTGCATTCGCCAAAGATAATTGTTTGGTGTGGTTTCACAGCAGATATGATAATAGGTCCATTCTTCTATGAGAACATTACTCCTACAGGAACTGTAACTTGTCCTGTTACCGGAAACAAACATTGCCAAATGCTAAACAACTTTGTTATTCCGGCACTTCAACAAACACAGTGCCTGGATAAAATCATTTTCTTGCAAGATGGAGCCCCTCCACATATTGCTTTGCAGGTACAGCAGCTGATACGACATAAATTCACAACAGAAAGTGTCATTAGCCGTCCATCACCACCTCAGTGCCCTGACCTTACACCTGCAATTTTTGACTATGGGGTTACCTAAAGTCCAAGGTCTATCACGGAGGTGTCCAGGACCTAGCTACGTTGAAGGATAACCTATCGCGAACTGCACGGGAGATTCCTGCAGACATGTTATTCTCTGCTATTGTAAATACTGTGCACAGAATGAAATATGTGGTCCACAAAATCAGCGGTCACATTGAGCCTGAGTTGGATGTTCTAAATAAACGGTAATTTTATTTCAGTATTGACTCTTCTTTTTTAAAACTCTCTTTTTGGAATACACAGCGCTACATATTCCCCCGGCGCTGACTTATCGAACTAAATTGTTTTTTTCACGGAATCCTTCGTCCCCCGTCTTGTTTAATATTCCCTCAAAATTTGGCACCATTCACTCAATTAGATCGCGCTACAGAACAGTCTGAGTACCGCCACCTTGTATAAATAATTTTTAGGAATTTTTCTAGGAACGAAAACAGAATTTTAACGAAATTTAAAATACTGAATCATTAATACATTGCAATAAATTTTGAATGAAAAAGAAAATTGAATTCTAAAAAATGTTACGAATATCAGTAGTTATTTATTAAAGCATAATAAACCCTTAAACTGCAAAAGATATGAAATTTTGCTTAATTAAATCCATCGAAATATGAAAATTTCAACTTCCAGAACTAGGAATCAAACTAAGAATGTCTTGTTTACTAGCAAGATGCTTTTTCTAAACTATTGAACTATTGAAACTATTGAAACTATCTACACGAAAAACGTTTAAATTAAGGTTCCCTTCTAAAATTTAAATCGCAAAAACGAACGAATGAACTTGGAAAAAAAATTTATTAAAATAATAGATTTAATTTGTCGTGTGACACCAGGTATTCCGCTGTATGTACATAAAATTTTTTGTCTCTGACTTATGAAGTTTTTGCGTACGGACTCCGAGACTGACAGACAAACAGAGGACAAAGAGGAATATAGGATTTCGAAATCCTAAAAAGATAAAACTCTCTACCGCTTTAAAAAAATATCTTTAATCGTCTTCTTGACTCATGAGGTAAAACGCTTTCGTTAAGTATTAATCAACCAGTTTCTGTTGTCAATATCAGTCTAAAAATATGGTAAATAAACTATATGGAAATACGCGACGTTGAGATAAGACTGAACTAAAGTTAAGTTGCGGATAATTACAATATTCTAGTAAAAATATGCATATATATTTGATTTTATGGATTTTTTTATTATTTTAATTAATAAAATAATGTGAAATTTAAAAGGGGAAAAAATAAAGAGCTATAACTATATTTTGCCCTCAAAATTCAGGTTTTCATAACTTTTTATTTATATGCACTTATACAAAAATACAAAATGACAATTGCTATTAATATATACAAGGTAGAACCCGTCGAATTTCGACGAAAGAAAATGTTTAAGAAGGAACTGTTTCATTGATTTATAATAAATTTACTTAATTAGTCACAATAAAAAATACACCTTATGTTCGTAAGTCTAACTCTTAAACAAATGATATTTAACCTAATGTTAACAAAATAGTATTTCTATAAAACTCAGTTGTAGAAATTATTAAAATTAAACTTAATCGATATGTAAACAATAAAATATAATAAAGATCTTGTATTATAATTAAGTTATCTATTACGGATCTTATGCACGGTATTCCAAAATGTAAAGTAGCAAAATGTACTCCATTTTGACTCAATCATAGAATTTTTTGCCCCATAAATTCTAAATCCGATATTATTTTTACCACTTCAAAATTTACATATGCACCTCTCTTATCCGTGTTCACGTTTTTAAAAAAATGGTATTTTTATTTGATCATTTTAAAATCATTTTAATTCAAAACTTGAAATCTCGATTGCTATTAGCTATAAACGGATACTAATTTATTTATATTATTTTAAGTGTAAATGAAAATTTCTGAAATAACCTGCATGCAATAAATACGATATACAATATTCTTGTGACGTCAGAGTGTAAAAAGAAAGTGTTGTATCGAGTTTAAAAAAAGTTTTTAATAAACTAAAAATCCTTTAAGTAATAAATAAAAACGAGCTAAAACGATTTTTTTTTCGATTTAAAAAATGGCAACAAAAAGATACATTAATTTGCTTTTTTCCGCTTTTTTCATTTGCATTTTAATAAAAATGGAGTATGTCTGTTGCCACAATTCAAAAACGGTATAAAAATTAATAACTCAAAAACAAATAAAGATACAGCTTTCAAACAAATTGCATTAAAAAGTAATTTTTTTTTACTATACGATGGTATAAAAATTTAAAATGCGCGGTTTTCAGAAGTTTAAAAATATGCAAAAGAAAAAAAATGCAAAACTTAAATTTCATTTCAAATTTCAAAATGTTGACATTCGCAAAATGACGTATGCGTTATGTACAGATACGTGTGGCTTTTATAATATAGATATTTACGACAAAAGAAGTTTGAAAAGTATACAGAATTTTTTCTCCGTGCTATTAAATGCAGAATATTTATTCATTAACTTTTATTGATGGATAAGTGGCTTTTCTGATTATCCTCTAATTTACATGAAAGCTTTCCTATATGGCAATATAATTTTTTATATATAATTTTTAAATGGTATCTCTTTTTTTTTTTTTTTTATCGGGGAAAGGGAAGATTTTGTATAAAATTTTTGTAAAGTTGATATCTTAAAACTTTTACGGTTATGCACTGATTATAATGAATATTTTTAATTTTTATAGTAAGAAAAGATTAAATAAACAAAATATATTCAGCAAAGTACCGAAAAGTCTCTCAATAGTTGATATTTCGATATTGTCGAATTTTTTCGACGATCAGAGATGTCTGCTCTTTTGTGAGGAAAAAATAAACAAATATGTATACATTTTGGCTAAAAAGGGGTTATTTCTAAATAGAGTTGAGCAGAATTAGGGAATGTCTATTAGCCTCTATAACGAACATTCCCTAAAACCGGACACCTCTATTTAGCAAACATATAATGCACGGTCGGAATTTTTGCAGAAATAGGATTTGATTGAAGCATGGGCAAACTGGGAAGTGCCCTTTCCCTCTCCCTACCAATTTAGGGGCCTCAAAATAGATATGCAATTTTCGTAACGATTATATTTTAAACTTGTTTCGACATTGTTTTGATTTTAATCAATATTTTGAACTTCTAAAGTAGAATAAAGTTAAAAATTAAATAAATAAAAAAGTCTAAATGCAGCAAAACCTCTGAATAACTAGCACTTCTGGAACGCTGAATTTGTTTGATGTTCGAAGGTGTTCGCTTTTCTGAGGTAAAAATGTATGGTTATGTTCTCTAAATATAGTTGTCCATATGAAGGATTTGCAGTAAAACACCATTGAACAATTTTAATTACAGAACATCACTAATTAAGAAGAATATTTATAATTCACAACATGTATAAGTTTTATAAACGTTTATCACAAAAAGCAAACACCTCCGAATTGAGGAGAATTTCTCTAGGCGCCCTTTATTGACAGGTTTTATTGTATTTAGATAAATATTTTTTTAGTTTTAATCTCTTTCTACTCTACAATTTCAAAATATTGGTTATAATGAGTACCATGTGGAAAAAGATAAATTATCAGGCTTATGAAAATTGCATTTGGAAGTTGCCTAAAATAGAAGGGGTAAGGGGGTAGAACTATGGCCAAATATTTTTCCAGGATTCACCGTGGCCAAACATTGCTACGTATAATGTTTACAAAAAAATTGCTGAGATTTAGATGCATGATGTGGCTGAAAAAATTAAGACTTTTAAAACGTCTGAAAATTCAACACTCCGTTTCAGACGTTTCAATTTGGAGGGTATGCATATTTACAAGCTATATTTTGCTTCGTAATATAACAATTGGTGAGTAGAACCTAGTGAGAAAATTTTACTTCAATATCTTAAACACGTTTTAAAATATAATGTTTCCCATAAACGAAAATAATAGAGAGAACACAGTTTTCCAGAAAACGCATATTAAAATTTTAATATAGCATAAAAAATATGTATAATGTTTACAACCTTAAATTTAAACTTAATTCTGTATTAGAAATGGAAAATATGAACGATAACTTTGTTTAAAAGTAAAGAAACAACTGTTAATTACTTTTCTGTGGCTCTTTAAACGTTCACTTCTGTTCCCAAAAGTTCATTTCCGGTTTATATTTTGGGATATAACTTTGTTTATAATTACTGCTGAACCAAACGTAAGACATTTTTGGAATCCTAAATGCTTGAACTTTAATTTAAAATAACATAAAAAATCGAAAATTTCAGCAAAAACAGCGATTTGAGGCTAGGTACATACCTTAACATGTTTCTATAATGCCATTAGAGGAATCATTCAACTCCGATTTTAGGCACCTTTAAATTTACTATCATGAAAACGGGAAACGAAGACAGGATAAACAAGTTAATAATAAATTTAATAATAGGTGTTTAAAACGTCAGTAATTTTAAAAAGTAGGGGGAACTGGGGCACATTGATACACCTCCTCTACTGCTCACAGGGCCATTACAGGAAGTTTCACAACAGCTCCAAAAGGTGATGCTAGTGCACTCAACTACATACAGAAAGTCTTGGAATAATTCAGTAGTTTGATGAGATGGGACGGGTGATTTATTGTTTTTGTAAGTCAACAGTAAATTTGAGCTGCATCATTGTAACGGTATTATACAACTGTTCCAGTATTTTCAACCGAAAATAATACTCTCCCTAGGAAGTAGAGTTACTCTTTATCAGTTACTCACTCTTTATTGTAAGATAAATTATGAAGTGTTGGAATTGAGATTCATTTTATTCAAAATGGCTGTATGGGGCACATTGATACAGTCTATGATATGGCACATTGATACAACCTAAATCATTTTCTAGTTCATTTTTTCATTACCGTTTATTATTTTTTTTACCATAAACTCTTTAATCCAGCCATTTTTAGCTAAAAAATTCTAATATTATTTTTTATTGAAGTGAAATAGCTCCAATTTCTTTATATTTGAACATTTTATAGTATTTTTTAAAACAGAAGACGTGCGAATTTACCCAACATCTAGAGCTAGTAGAACTAACAAAAGAAAAGGACGGCAGCCTGAAAAATCTCAAATTTATATCGGTTCTCCAGAGAAAAAAGTATTTTCGACATAAGAAATGTTAAGTAAGAGAAACAAACTGCAGAACAGCACAGGATAATTATCTTATCAACAGAATTTTTAACATAATTATCCTTTATTTTCTGTTCATAAACCGATTTCTAAACAGAAAACCTGGTACTTTTTTCATCTTTCCTAAGAAAGAAGATAATGCCGGGGTTGAAGTGCCAGATATGACAAAGTTACCACAGCGAACAATCAGACAAGGAACAGACAGAACATCAAGTAATTATGCATTTCATTTTGATTGCTTTAACATTGTTCACAAATAAATTGTGGGTGATTTGAATTTCTATAAATAAATATAAAATGGTTTGCTAACTATTTTTCTATGAAAAATATGCATTGGTGTTATTTTGTCTCCATTTTTCCCAGACGTATCAAAGTGCTTCATGAGGTGTATCAATCTGCCCCGGGAATGGGGCAAATTGATTCAAATGACTTTTTTTTATTTTTTAAAAATTACATGCAAAAATAATATACAAAACAACGATTGTACATTTTTATATCACACTACACAAGTTTTGCTGACACCACATGAAAAATAACTTGAAATTTCTGCTTTCTGGACACCTAAAAAATTCTTAGAAAAAAGCTGTATCAATGTGCCCCAGTTCCCCCTATTCACCGAATGAGTACTTTATCAATGTCAGGGAAGAAATTTTTCGAAAATTCGAGATATGATGCCAAAATTAGCTGTTTGGATTGAAAAATTCAAAGTTTTTTGCAATTTCAATATTGAGATGATCCACTAAGCTGATTTTTTAACATAAGTTGAGAGAAGGCGTAATATCCAGCAGAATGTCTATTTCATTTTTCCTGAACCAATTCGTTGATTAAAATGTATTGGGTTTTCTTTGTCTCTCCGCGTTATGTTAAGCTGTCTGTATAAAAAATAATATGCATTACAAATTTATTTAAGTAATTTTCGAAGCTAACTGTATTCTCAGAACCATATTTTGGTGTCACTTGGTGCCACCACTAAGTAGTAATTGTGACTACGATATGTGATTAATAACCTATTGACGTAACAAGTACCTATTTGTTACAGTGAAGTCACCTGGTGCTTTTTATAGTGACTGTCATTTGGATATTATCCTGTGAATATATTGGAACGAATCCTCAAATAAAATTACCTCATGCCTTTTCACAAATCAGCTAACTGTAATAGTTACTTCACTGTAGAATCTCCAACTGAGGGTCATCCGAGAGTCTCAAGATAACATCATCGTGAGATTCTTTAGTAGTTCATCACAATACAATGGTTACTGTTATATATTTATGTTTAATGGAAAATACTTCAACTTTCACTTGACTAACAGTTGACAGTAACCCATTAACTGTTGTTGGTTTGTTATGAGCTTGGATGAAGAAACTCGCTTGTCGGGTATGCGAACCAACGATGTCTTAATAAAGTTATCTTTTATTTAATATGTGTTTTTTATGCGTAAATATAAAACATCAAGATGCATCAAATCATCGCAGCGATAATTAAGAAGTACAACACGGTGTCAGGTAGTTTAAAATCGCGTCGATGGATAAGGATTGTCAGTAAATGCCAGAAATAGAACTTTCGTGTTCTTTTACAACGTGGAACTTTTAGTGTTCACATATCAGCGAAATCATGGAAATTTTTAGGCCACCAGGCGAAATGAACTTCTCTAGTGGTAATGTGGCAGATAACTGGAGTAAATGGTTCCAGAAATTCATGAACTTTTTGATCGCTTCAGAAAAATCCAGTAAAGACGATCCGACGAAAATCGCCATTCTGCTAAATCTTCTAGGTGATGAATGTGTGTCAATTTTCAACACTTTTAAATTTGAATAGGAAGGTGACAAAAACAAATTTGATCCAGTAGTTAAAAAATTTGAAAATCACCGTATCCCAAGAAAAAACGTAGTTTTTGAACGCTACAAATTCTTCAGTTGCAATCAGTTAGAGGGTCAGTCTTTGGATGTGTATTTGACTCAACTAAAGACCTTGGCGTCATCTTGTGAGTTTGGAGATCAAGAAGATTCTCTTATCCGAGACAGAATTGTTTTGGGTATACAAGATAAATCTCTCCAGGAAAGACTTCTCAGAGAGCCTCAACTTTCCCTTCAACGAGCTACAGAGTTTGTTCGAGCGTCAGAAGCAAGAAAGGAACAAATTAAATCTATTGTGGAACAAATATCTGATGTGGATGCAGTTAGAGTTAAAAGAAATAATTTCCAAAGTGCTGCTCGAGGTTTTCAATCTGCAAAGGGTGGTGTTTTTTATTGTTCAAATTGTGGAAGATCTCATAAAAAAGGTGAATGTCCAGCATATAATAAACTGTGCAACAAGTGTTAAGAGAAAAATCACTTTGCAGCTGTGTGTAGAGGTAAGTTTCAGCAACCAGCTGCAAGATATACAAATGGAACTGTAAATGAAGTACAAGCTAGTGACTTTAATGTTCACCCCGAAAATAGTGACTCAAATTTTTATCCTAATAACTCTAATATTAGTCTGTTTATTGATAGCGTGCATGATATTAATTCTATTAAGTGTAATGAATGGCTTAAGGTTATATCAGTTGAAGGCCAACATATATCTTTTAAACTTGACATAGGTGCTCAAGTCAATGTTTTACCTTTGAATATTTTCAAAACATTAAATTTAGAACATAAATTAAACTCAAATGATATTATCGTAGTAGCCTATGGAAACAATAATCTGAAACCTGTTGGTTCTATAGATCTAGTTTGTAGTACTGAAAAATTTTCTAATGTTTTGCTTACATTTGTTGTCATTGATGTTACAGCTAAGCCAATTTTAGGGTTACAAGCTTGTGAAAAATTACAATTAATTAAGCATATTGATAGTGTTTCTCTTGTATCCAAAATAAAAGTAATTGAAAATTATAAAGTTGTGTTTGAAGGATTGGGAAATTTTCCTGGGGAACCACATCATATTGAAACAAAACCTGATGTGCATCCTGTAATAAACGCCCCTAGAAGGGTACCTTTATCTTTATATAAAAAGCTTAAAATCACTATTGATGAATTGGAAAACTTGGGCATTGTATCTCAGATAAATAAACCAACAGATTGGGTTAATAGTTTAGTGGTTGTCGAAAAACCTAATGGTAAATTGCGAATATGCATTGACCCTAGAAACCTTAATAAAGCAATTAAGCGTGAGCATCATGTAATGCCTTCAGTAGATGAGATAATACACAAATTGGAGGGCAAACAGTGTTTGCTAGATCTGAAAGACGGATTTTGGCAAGTATCATTGGATGGGCCAAGTTCAGAGTTATGCGCTTTTAATTCTCCCTTTGGTAGATATAAATTTAATAAACTTCCCCAGGGCATTTGCTCTGCTCCTGAGGTATTTCAGAAAAAGTTTCAGAAAGCTATTGGCGAGGATGATGAATTAAAATTAATCAGTCAGTAATATCAAAATGGATGGCCTGAAAAAAAAACAAATGCCTAAACACTTGACGCATTATCACAAATTAAAAAATAATATTGTTTGTATAGAGGGGTTAGTGTTTTTGAATGACAAAATTATTATACCTAAGATATTGAGACAAGATATGTTGGTTTTGATATATGAATCCCATTTGGGTATCCAAAAGTACAAAAGTAGGGCTAGAGAATTAATGTATTGGCCAGGTATTAATCGTGATATTGAAAACATGATATCTAAATGTATATTTGTGAAAGTTTTCAAAATTCTCAATGCAAAGAACCTCTTATACCACATGAAGTGACAACTCGACCCTTTCAAAGAGTCGGAATAGATTTAATGTATTTTCCTAATGGTAATTATTTGGCTCTAATTGATTACTATTCAAAATGGATTGGGATTGTAACTATATAAAATAAAACAATTGCAGAAATTATTATTAAGTTAGAATAAATTTTTTCAAGGTTTGGGATACCGGAAACAATTATCTGTGATAATGTCCCATTTAACAGTTATGAATTTAAAAACTTTGAAAAAGGATGGGATATTGAAATAATATTTACTAGCCCCCATTATTCTCAGAGTAATGGAATGGTTGAGAAGGCAGTTGGTATCTGTAAAACAATTTTTAAAAAAGCTTTTGAGGATAACCGCACGCTTTCAATAGGTTTACTCGAATATCGTAACACACCAATTTCAGGATTAGGATTATCTCCTGCCCAATTAATGTTTAACAGGAGACTGCGTACAAAATTACCCATTAATAATAAGTTTCTTAATCCCGAACTCTTTAAAGATGTTAACATAGAATTCTTAAGAAGACAGCAAAAACAAAAACAATATTATGATAGACATAGTAAAACTTTAAAGGAACTTAAACAAGAAGATAAAATTGTTGCTCAAAATGTTAAAACTAAATTATGGGAACCTGCCATTATTCTCTGTAAAACAGAAAACCCTAGATCTTATAAAATAAAAATTAATTCTGGAAGAATTCTCATAAGAAATAGAAAGTTCTTAAAATTATCTAAAACTTCTCATCAATATTTTGATAACATGCTTGATGATCTTCCAGACAATAATGCTTCCTTTAATAATGATGATCTTCCAGACAATAATGCTTCCTTTAATAATGTCATATCTAGTCCAATAGCTAAAAGTGTAAATGTACAAAGCAATGTCATCAGCCGAACAGGCCGTATTGTAAAACGACCTCAATACTTAAATGATTATATATGTGATTAATTTATTATAGTTGAAATGTTTCATATGAATAATGTAGATTGTTATATAACTAAGAAGAGGGATGCTATATATTTATGTTTAATGGAAAATACTTCAACTTTCACTTGACTAACAGTTGACGGTAACCCATTAACTGTTGGTGGTTTGTTATGAGCTTGGATGAAGATACTCGCTTGTCGGGTATGCGAACCAACGATGTCTTAATAAAGTTATCTTTTATTTAATATGTGTTTTTTATGCGTAAATATAAAACATCAAGATGCATCAAATCATCGCAGCGATAATTAAGAAGTACAACAGTCACTACGACTTGACTTCACAGTAACGGTCATATAACAGTTACATGGTGCCATCAATGTAACATCACTAGGTGGTTCGCCAAAAGCAAGAATCACAATGATTTTACTCACAGTGACTAGAGTCACTAAGTGACAGGTACTTAGCAACAGTAAGATAAATAAAACATCATATTTTAGTTCACGGCTTGACATTGACAATTTGTATCGACACACTGACGTCACTGAGTTATTTGTAAGAGGAGTACCTATTTGTTACAGCTGGAACAGTGATCTAAGAAGTTTATCGACAACCAGTTTTTTAAATTTTCCAAATCAAAAAGAGGAGTAGCAATTTCAAAACTATTTATAATTATAAAAAATAGCAAGACAATAATAATACTATGAACAAATAATATTACGCAATTCAGATTTTCTGAGAATAATTACAATTTCAATTTGCTGTCCCAAAAGTTCATAGACAACTCTTTTTTTTATTTAACGTTCAAATTTTTAAGATGTTTGTTCTAACTTCAAAAACTCGACCAGGCATACTCAAAGCAAGAGTTTGAAGAAATTCTGACCTTAAAGAAAATCAACTTTGTTCAAATTGAAGCTTTAGATCTTAAACCTTGAAAATTAATGCCATTTAACACATAGTCTTTAGCTAATTTTCTCACGAGTTCTCTATTGGGGTTCTTCTCAAGAATAAAATTTGTCTAGTCCATAACTGTTACCTTGTTTTGTCCTAACCTCTGTATTATACGGTTGAGCATGAGAATGGAGCAATGGTATTGATGGTACCCTCCCCCCCTTTCTAACAACATTCCAAATGAAAGTACCTGTATTTAAAGCCTTTTCTGGCAATCTTCGGAACATTGACTACCTTTCAAAAAAGCAATATGAGTTATTCCATTGTAAAAAAAAAAAAAAAAAAAAAAAAAAAAAGAAAAAGCTGCCCACACCATGAGTCAACTCCTTCTTTGTTGTCTACAAAAAATAAATAAATAATTAAATAAATAAATCCGTGGTTCTTTGCGAATATCATGCCAGTAACAGGTCCAACCATCAGGATCATCTAAAATGCATTTCTTTTCATATCTGACAAACACACTCAACAATTCATCTGACCAATTCCAATGATTTTGGATCAAGTGAACACGAGTGTCTGTATTCCGTTTTATATACTTTAGCAAATGTCGCATTTTGCGAAAATCAAGAAATGTACCTGTTAGCAACCATACATGGGCCGTTGATATTAGTACTGGAACGTTTACTTCTAAGGACACTGATCAAACACACAAATTCTGTGTTGAAATTATTATCAAAATTTCTCTTTTCTATCATTTAGTTGTTTTCTTTAACCATCTAGAACGGGTTTTTGTTTCATATTGTCATATTTTGACACAATTCAGTAAATACCAACCGTGTTGAGTCTATTTTTTGTTGAAATATCCAGATCTTTTCATCCACGAGCCTTTAAACAATAGATTTCCCAAAATTTCCTTTTTAAAAAACTACACATTGCGAGGCAGCTTTGCAATAAGTCTGAAATGGGAAGAAAAATTCGATTTTACCTCAGAAAACGAATACGTCACAAGTACCTGACATTAGACTATCCAAATTTTGGATAATTTTGGATTTTCACTACTTAAATCAAATCAGCTTTTAACACTGATTGTTTATATGTTTTTGGGACACCATTTTTTTTATTAAATATATGCGACTGCTAAAAGTTGTTTGTGTAATTTGTAATTTTATTATTATATAAAGGTTTACGGGAATCATTATACAGGGTGTCCACTCTCAACGGTGGCCAATGGGGGTAATTTCTAAACCGTTACACATAGACATATAATTCCAATTGCAAAAATGCTTTAATAAAGGTAAAGAATTGTTTTTCAAGCGATTTAGGTAAACAAAAATTTTTATTAAAAAATTACGAAAATTAAATTTTTATACGGTCGGTCCGCCGGTCCTATAAATGATATTTAGTAAAAATTTCCCATTACTCTAACAAGTAATACAAAAAAAGTCCCATTCCTCTGCGATTAAAACTGAACGAGTAATAGCTGTTTAAAGTTGAAGCAGATTTTTCGGTGCAAATTAGGGGTCAGCCACAAATTTACTGGAAATAAAAGTATACTCCAGATATAAAATTTGACATTAAACATTTAGAGTAAAATAACTTTTACAATACTATTTTTAAATTTATGTTGATTTTTACATATTAAAGCAAAAGTTTTACTAAAAATATAAGTTAAAAATAACGAAAACTTTGTTAAATTAAATTAGGAAAAGCAACAGTCACAATTCGTTACAAAATGAACATATTTAAAATTCTGTTAGATTGCTTAACCTAGCATAATTTGGTGTAGTCCTATAAAATAAATAAATCCTACGCACCAAAAATTGTATTAATATTACATAGTCATTCGATATAAATAAGTGTGCAATTTGAACCTCGATCGTATATTTGGAAGTGAGTTAATATTTAAATACAAATTTTTAACTAGGAAAGCATACGTACGAACGTTTTAAGCAAAATAAAAGCTTATCAAAATAACCATTTTAAAATAAAATCGCGATTTCCCAAAATTTGATTTTCTCAACAAAGAAAACTTTGAAACTCACGTCTTCTATTATTTTAACCAATCTAGAAGTTAATAAAAATTAACACTACAGTAAAACTTATACGGTGGCAGCACCTTCAGTTAAATTGCTTTAAAAGTGTTTCGTTATCTCAATTTAAAACATTTTTGTAATCGGAACTATATGTCAGTGACAAAAGGTTTAGGAATTAGCTATTGGACAGTTTTGGAAATGGATGCCCTTTATAATAATTTAAGCACTTAGTGTACGTTCCCTGAAAACGTAGTCCAACTCATCCGTTTGCAGCTACAGAAAAATGGTTTAAGTCATGAAATTTAAAGTTTCATAACTCGGTCAATTTTAATGATAGACGAATGTGACCTTTTTTGTATAACTTGTTAGGGTGATGGAAAATTTTTACTAAATATAACTTATAGGACCGAGGGACCGTATAAAAATTTAATTTTCGTAATTTTTTAATATAAATATATATATTTTTTTTTTACCTAAATCGTTTGAAAAACAATTCTTTGCCTTTTTTAAAGCATTTTTGCAATTGGAACTATATGTCTATGACTAACGGTTTAGAAATTAGCCATTGGCCACCGTTGAGAGTGGACACCCTGTATAAAGGTCTAAAGCTATATAAAGTTCTGTCGTTATATTATAAAGGTCCATGAGGAAAAAATGCTCGTAGAGTGTTTTAAATGCGTTGAACTATTTCAAAGCTGATGGAATGTATATATATTTAAATACGTTTGCTACAACGTGCTTACAATGAAATATGCATATCTCATTTATCGTTCATTTACAGGAATGAATAAAGTATTTCGCATACATCATTACATGCAAAAGGAGTCGATTCGACTGATTATTAAATTTCCGTTCGAACCAGAAGTTTTCTCTTGAAATAAGTTAAATTTAAGCCACGCAGATTTACGTTCAATAAATCAATTAAATAATTTTGAATAAAAATTCTGGTGTGAAATATTATTATCAAACTTGAGTAAAATTTCCAGGCGTTCTAGTGTTAAAAATGATTGCTTATATGATGTGTTTTGAGTTTAACTAAATTTTAGTTTAATTATATTTTTAAATATTCGACAAAATGCCTAAAATTGAAAGTAATTTTATAATAATATAATTTTAATAACGCCATAATTTTAAATAGTTTAAATGACACCAATATATGGATATTTGTCTATTTTTATTTATAGTTAAATATATTTTAATTATCAAATTAATTTCAATGTTATTGATATAATTTTTGGTATTATTATTATTAATATTATTAATATTATTTTTATTTATTTATTTATTTTTATTTCATTAATAATTATTTATTTATTATATTTTATTTTTTATATATATATTTTTTAATTTTTTTAATTTTTATTAATTAATTAATTTATTAATTAATTTATTTATTTTTTATTTTTATTTTATTTTATTATTTTTTTTAATTTTTATTATCCTATATTAAGATAATGAGTTTATACTATGTAAAGTCACAATAAATGTTACTGATTAAAGTAACAAAATGGTATTTTAAGTTATAAGTTAATATGAATGTTATAACCTAATTCTAATTTAATTATTTTATTAATTTAATTTTATGTAAATATCGATCATTAATTATTTTCTCCTGTTCAATTATATTTCCATTCAGCTTTATCTTTTTTGTTCATTATGGATAAATCATAGCAAATTTTTTTCTTCTTTTTCAAATTATTTTTTCGCCATTTGGCGCGCATGACATTCTATTTAAAAAAAAAAGAGCAACCCTGCTGTTCCTGCTACGATCCGATGCTTGAATTTCTAACAAACTGGTTTTTCTACGTGATACTGTTTTAGCTCGTATAGTAAAGTATTGCTTCTTGCTTTTATAATTTATTAATAATTCTATTGCGCTGTCCTCTACATTCATGGTGATAACCAGATAAGTTTCTTTTTTCTCTCTCTCTTAATATCTTGTTTTCATACTTTTTATCGAAATTATATATGCAAGTAATGTTTATCATTTCCACGTGCATAAATAGGGTTAATTTGTACTCTTGTTACTGACACTATTTGCTGCACGCTATTGTTTCAATATATGTATATTTTCATTTTTTCAACTATTTATTTCTATGTTTCTTGTTTAATAATATGGTTTTTGTGTGCTAGTAGCCCCAATTACGTATTATTTTGCTATTTCATGGCTAATACGTGGATGAAACCGCACACTTCATTTGTAGTTCCAGAGCATTTGGGGCCTGACGATTCTGTTCTGTGGACTACAAATTTCCTTTGCATTCATTTTATTTTATTTATTTATTTATTCAGATATTCTCGTTTCACTATTTTTTTTTTTTTTATAATTTAATTCTATTCAAATCCTTCGTTTTGGTTTATTGTTTTATTGATAAAATCTATTGGTGAATTTTGTCTACTTTTAATGGTATTATATATATATATATATATATATATATATATATATATATATATACCTATAACTAAAATAACAGACTGTAGACTTTTTAATATTATGTAATATTATTTAAAATGAGATTAAGAAACAATGACTAGCAAAGCCGATAATGAGGCCCCCTCATATGCAGAATTACTGATAAAGATGCAATAAAAACAATTATAACCAACTCAGAAAGATATAAAAGTAAAATAATTAAGCCGCTACTCGTAAAATAAGCAACTGGAGCAACACAGAGAAATGACGAAACAGATGTAATCAAATTTGGTAATTTTTTTTCACAGGTATGGCGTGTGGTTTTCATATTTCATTTGCGAATTATTGGATTATAGCTATTATTATTATTAGAATTTGTAAAACATTTGATTAAAAAGCTTAACCATTTCGGTTCTGGTGTACTATTAATATTACATGTCTTTTAATTGAGTATTATTATTTTTTAACAAATACTTTTGTTACCATTTACATGTTGTAATGTTAGTATGTGCCTGTGCATTTACTATATGACTTCATTGATGTTTAGGCATTTTGTAATAATAATAAATATTTTTTAAATTCTATTTGCATCGCTTGCGACTCTTTTATTTTAAGCATACATTTCGCTCTTTGAATTTAAAATAAATTTACTTTCCTGAAAGAACCATGTGTAATGAAGCACAAAATGTAGTAAAAGGTTGTAATATCAGCCAGTGGAGCCAACTTATATGGGTCCATGAAGCTCGAGCCCACCCAATAATTTGCTCTCCCAGCCCACCCAATTGTTAATACTCTGTTTCATTATACATTTTCTTTAAATTTTTTCCTTACAATTTTTTTCTCAAACAGTTTTTTTTCTGTTGGCACACGAAAAATAATTTTGAAAAACAATACCAGTAACAGGACACATGTGATCACTTAAAGTCTCTTTTGCGTATTAAATTTCTCTCAAAAGAGAAATTTCTTGCATAAGAATTACTTTTCCAGTGAGTACTATTTTAAGGGGCCTGTCTTTGCGAGCTGTAACTTCAAATTCGTACATTGAAAAATTAGTTTAAGCTATGACCGCTAGGAAGGGTGGTGCCTTCAAAAAAACTTCGTATCCAATCAAGGTGAAAAAAAATTTTCCTGACTGTCAAATTACAGTGATTTATTACGACGAAGGCATATTTTTTCAACATCTACTGACTAAAATATCATTAGATGTCTGCTTTTTTCGCTACACATGTACAAAAGAATCATTAGCTACTGGATTAGAAACACTTGTTGACTAGATACCACTCGGTATCAGGGTTTCCCTACTTATGATGTCAACAGTATTTATTCTCGCAACAGAAAATATCCTATTTTTTCATTTAAAATCAAATTTCGGCTCAAAAAACTTTTTGATTTTGATCAGAGCAAAGCACATTTCTTTAAAACCCAATATTTTTTTACTAGTAAATATATATATTTTTTTTTTTCGAAGAATAAAGCGATTATAGAGGATTTTTTTCTTTCAAATGAAATAGTTGCGTGTTATTATTGTTACTATTATTGTGCTAAGTTTTTACTGCTTGTTAACTGTAGTAGATCATTGAAAATGTGTTTGAGTGTGTGGTGGAGGAATAAAAATTTATCTGATTTCCTTTGATACTCAGGATAGTACCTAAAGAGCAATTTCCAATCATTTTCCCTAAACATTATTAGGCAAATATTTCTCTCATTTCAACATGAAATATTACGTGCAAAACTAGTGTATTTGCAATGCTTTGTTTAAGAATGCCAAGTATTTATGCTATTGCAACATTTACTAATAGTTCAAATAAAACGAAAAATGTTTCGCATCATACATTACTGAAGAAATCTGATTTAAAAAAAAATATTAATGGATCATTGCATGTAAATGCGCACAATGCTGAAATTTTCGAATTTGTTTCTGTCATTTTTAATCAATTGAATATTTTAAATAAAGTCATTGAAAGTGGTAGTGATATTCATAATGTAAACTTAAAAAATAACATAGGCATAGTAGTAATAAAAATAATTACTATGTATCTAAAAACTCGAGAAATTTTAAGAAGTATGAAAATAACACTTAAGGCGAAAATTCTTCATTTTCCATACCGTCTGTAAACTGCTCTTTTCAAAAATTTAAAAATGTTGCTAGTTATTCTAAAAAAAAAACCTATATAAATTACATGACATTTTGACAGTTCATTAGGTGAATCAATTAACATGCTACAACCACAAATTTTTATATTTCCACTCTGACAAATGCTTTGATAAATATGTACACAGTTAAAAAAATATTCTTAATGAAATTAACAGCAGCTCATTTTCAAACGAATTTAGTGTTATTGAAAATGCATGCAGAAAAAGTTAAATTGTTTTTTTTTTTTTTTTTTCATACACACATTAAAATATAGTAAAAACATTTGTGAAAATGAGAACTTTCATTCGATTGAAGCAGATTAAAAGGCTACTTCACTTACATGAAAACACCTGCTTGCAAATGTTAATCCTATGGAAGAAATGTTTTTTAAATATCTTGATTGTATTTCAAAAATTTTATTTTTATTTATTTGCTTATTTATTGATTTTCATTCATTTATTATTTTTTACGTTGGATACCTGAGGACGAATTCTACAAAGGCTGCTTTTTTTTTTTTTTAATTATGATATTTTTACTTTTTCATTCAATTTCTAATGTTAAGTATCCCCATAAAAAGCACAGAAAATTGAAAAATAGAAACTGACTTTGTAGAGATTGATATCAACTGTGCAATGCAAAATAAATAAAATAAAATAAAAGCATTTGAATACAAACGAGATAATAATAATGAAAAAAATTCTACTACAGGAGTAACTTCAATGAACGGGTGTTTTCATGTGTGTGAAGTAGCCCCGAAATGAAATACGTTCATTAGGAATAATAAGGTACCCTGGGGTAATAACGCCACGTTAAGATTCTACCAATTTTCACGGCTTAGTTTTAGATTGTATTTCTCAAACAAATATAGGATCTGATACAGCAACTCATTGACTATCTATATAAAATAAAATAATTTAACAGATATGTATTCATAAAATGTAATGGCGTTTTTTCTTGACCAATGCTATTTGGCGTTAATACCCACCTATATGGGTAATAACGCCATGCAAACAAAACTATAAAATAAGATGGAATAATGGCATGTAGATTACCCAATTCTAAAAATACAAACTCTACAGCTCTAGAAATTGACAAATTGCAATCTAAGCTATTGAAAATGTACAATTTTTTTGTGACTCAGAAAGAAAAGAAAGCTGTGGTGGTGGCGGGGGGAGGAGGCAAAAGAATATCAGATTCTAAGCTACGTTTTGCTTAAAAATGACCATTTAAATAGAATTATTAGAAACATTGCACGGATTATTTGAATCAGTATTTATATTCCCATGTATGCATTTTATGCGTTAGAAAATATTGATTTTTTTGTGAAAGTGAAAAAAAAAGGAGTGAGGGGGAGGTTCAACAGATTATAACACCCCGTGTCTCTCTTTGCTTAAAAAGTCCCGCTTAAATATGATTATAAGAAACATTGCATGGTTTTAACCATTCATAATGTAATATTTTAATCATGTGAAGTTTTATAAAAACTAGAGTTATATGTAATAAATATTTTTGTTAAACCTTAACTGCTGTTAGCGTCTCACATACCGCTGAGTTTTTCAAGTTTCAGAGTTTAACTTGCAATTTTTAGTTTAACTATAGATACCGGGAAAATTTTGTTTCATTTGGAGTCCTGTTACTATCTCTAGAAACTTTTGAATAGCTGAATTTTATTTATAATAGCCCTGTATATAAGGTTCAATACAAAAATAAAATTCTAAAAGTTAATTTAACATTTTATTCATCGTTAGATTAAGCGGTCTGACAGGCCGCTCACAGTAAGTTATGCGACAATTTTTGTCACAGCAGTTAAGGGTTAATACTATTATAGTAATCTAGTAAATAGTTTTTAACCCATAACTCCACACTAATGCGGATTCTCCAAACCTACAGTTAAATTGTCGACGTTTTAAAGAGCATGCTTTAATAAATTTTTAATAAATTGAATAAATTTTTTGATTAAAAAATATTATCCCAAAGAGATCTCTTATTCAATTTTATACATAATTCATATGGTTACATATCATTATCTCTATATTAGCAACAAAATTAACCTTTAACTGCTGTTAGCAATCTGACTGAACACTGTACCCCCTCCCCCCCCCCCCCCCCAAAAAAAAATAGCGTTTAACTTGTATTTTCCAGTTTAACTATAGTTACAACTGAAATTCTCTTTCGTTTGGAGTTCTCGTAATATTGTTAAAAATATTTGAATAGATTAAATTTAATTAGAATTAATTATGTACAAAAAGTTTAGCGCAGGAACCGTATTCTATGATTTTTAATCATGGATCGCATTTTAACCTTTAACTAATGTTACCGGTCTCGTAGAGTACTATTTTTCTTTTAATGTTTTAGTTTAACTTGTAATTTTCAGTTTAAGTGCAAACACTACCAAAATTTTGTTTCATTTGGAATTTTAGAACTATCACCAGAGACTAAATAGGTGAATATTAAGTATAATATACTCTTGTATAAAAAGTTTAGTACAAAAACACTACTCTATAAGTTATTCCCGCCTTTTATTAATCTTTCAATTTTGTGGTCTCACAAACCGCATCGCATTCATACGTCACAATTTCTGTCACATCAGTTAAAGGTTAAATTTATAAAGTTTTGAAAAATCGAACGCTGAGAAAGCGGACACTTAAAATTTCGAACTCAATTGAACAATCCAGTGGAAATTTAATAGAAACCTGATTTTGAAGATGTTCGAATTTGAATCTCGAAAACATTTTGATATAGTTTTATTTACAAGAGTTAAAAATTATTTTTTACATTAGTAAAAAAGTAATAATATAATAAAAAATAAAATAGAGAGATTATTTTTAAGTATTGGGTACCCCCCCCCACCCTTAATCTTACCATTTCAACAATGATGATAATGCTGTCCTATATTAATATATAAATCCCCTTCGGATATAGTTCGGCCACTGTTGGGAATCAACCGGGGTAATAACGCCAATCCCTGGCGTTATTACCCCGGGATACTTATTGCGCAGTAAATCCTAAACTACAAATTATCTTGAGAAGATATCCAAAATCTTCTACAACAATTTGAAAGTACATGAAATACACTACAAATTTATGTAATAAACAAAGAATTTCTGGATAAAAAATATAGTTTTCAGATCAAAACCTTATCTCGCAAATTTTAGATCAAGCGTTAATTTTAGTTGCTTTTAAAAACAATAAGACCTAAAAATGAAACAAATTAACTTGAAGCTGTTTTTGCAATTTATATGACTCAAAACCCTTCTGCGCAGAGCACATATGGGTGTCATTTACCTGATTATTTCATAATTATGCAAAATATAAGCACTTGGCGTTATTACCCCGCCTGGCGTTATTACCCCAGGGTACCTTATATATATATATATATATATGCTTTAAGCAAATTAAAAACTGAAGTGAACAATTGTAAATGCATAATAAAATATCAAATAATGGATCACGCATCTGAAATAGATCTACAAAAAACGCATCTGGGTCATTCCATGATGTTTTGTAACGTCAGTCACGAAGATTATAACTGCGAAATTGTTGTTCACCGTTATTTTCAAAAAGTTTTTTCATCGGGAATACCTCATCAATTGAATAAAGCCAAGAAAACTTTTTGAAAATGCTTTTGGCATTTCCTTGAATTCTATAGATAGCAAATAAAGGGCCGCTTTCAGCAGAACTGTTATTTAAAGTAGAACATACAATTTTAAAATGGCACTAAAGTATAATATAATTATTGGATGAGCGACAGGTCGATATACTATTATTACTATGCAAACTTGTTAATGTGAAAATGCTTATTATGGAATTTCGTTACCATTAAATGATCTTTTAGACCAACCAAGCATAACGGCAGTGACATTCAGAGTAGTGCGTATATTTTAAGAAAACTTCCGGGCTTTTTTTAAGTTACTTGATGTGGGTTTTTTTATTTAAAATTGGTTAGAGAATACTTTTTTTACTACTAAGACAGCTTCTGTTAACAAAAGAGATTTGTTTATTTCTTTCTTTATTTACTTCCAAGCAAATATTCCAGAATGAACAATGCTTCTGTGTGTGGGAAAGTCAAAGAATTTCAGGAGCGTGTTTAATATTGAGTGTGAATTTACTTATATTTTCTTTCTTAAAATATGTAATCTCAAAATAGTATTTCATAGCAATAAAAGACTAATGAGGTACATGTTTTAGAATAGTATTTTCTATTTTAGGAATTTCAGGTAAACAACAGATAAAGCTTATAGAAAACGTGTTTAGATAATTTCTTGTCTTTTATGAGTCGTAAAGGACATTATATTTAACTCTAAGAAATGAAACAGAAATTTCGAGCGAGATTAGACCTTGTTTTCATAACCCTTTCGGGTCCGAATTTTTTTTTCAGTTTTTAGAAAAAAATAGTTTTATGTTAATAACACTAACACCAGCTATCCATCTAGATTAATTAGTGTTTAACGGATATTTCATTATCTGAGAGATAACGAATGTTGTTGTTTTGAGTACTATTTTTTTAATATTCATGTGAAAATAGGCTAAGGAAGAATTTTCGAAACTGTTTAGAAAATATTGTATTGCAATAAGATTTAACTTAAAATACAGCTTTCTAATACTTTTTGAGCTTTATTACACATTATTCTTTCAGAAGAGTAACTTTTATTTTAAATTTAATAAATGAAATATATGTTTAAAATAAAAGAATCGCAAACGGCACAAAGAGAATAATCAATTAATATTTAAAATAATAATAATTAGTATTATTACTAAATGCCTAAACATAAATGAAGTCATATAGTAAATTTATAGACTTATACTAACATTCCTACATGTAAATAGTAGCAAAAGTATTTCTTAAAATAAAATTATACTCAATAAAATGTCATGTACTATTAATAGTACACCAGACCTGAAAGGGATAAAGTGGGTTTCCAATTAACTGCTGAAGAAACATTATTAATAAGTCGGGGATATATTTTAAAATAATTTTTAATTATTCAGTTAAAATTTTGAATTTTTTTGAGATGATTAACCACATCATTAGTAAACAAAATCGCATGATAAAGCTTCTAATTTGTTTTTAATTTAAAAATTATAAATTTTTTAAAAGTGGGATAATTAAAATCGTTATAAGTTGTAATACTATTTGTAGAATTTCATTTTTTTTTTCATGTAAATAAACAGAAATATATAAGTTTTAATTTTGACTCAGAATTTAAAAGAAATATTAACCTAAATGAATATTAAAAATATTTAAAGTAAAAAAAAAATCATTTTTTAAAAGTAAATATTTGTTTTAAATTTGTGAATCAAAATTAAAGTAAAACAATTGAAACAGATATGTTCAAAGTTTGAACTATTTACCTTAAACGGTTCTTGAGTTATAGCAGTTTAAATAAGCGAAATGATGAAAACCCATCATGAAGAAAAAATCATTTCGAAAGAAGCCATTTCCATAACAACCATTGCTTGAAAGCTAGATTTTGAAAACAAACCAAAACATTAAAATAAAAATTTTCTGTTCTAATTAACTTAGAAACATGATTTAAACCGCCCTTTTAGGCAGAAAAAAAAACGAAAAGAATTTTAATACAGTAAAAAAATTAAATAAATAAATAAATAAAAATTAAATTTGAAGATTTTTGTGTCTTGGACTCCCTTAAATGTAAATTTATAAAATTGGTATGCTTGAAAAGTGAAGCATTTTGGAACAGGGTGGCATTTTTCATTTTTTAATAAATTTATCGTGTTATTTTTTTTTTTTTTTTTTTTTTTTTTTTTGTCAGATGACAACCGGTTTTTCTTTTTTCTCGTGGTGCCATATCCGGAAACTTAGTTTAAAAACAAACTTTGACAGTTTTTTCCAAAATATCTTTTGGGATTTTTTATCTAAAAAATGGAAAAGACATTCGATTACAATGTTTCTAAATAAGAACACCTTCCAATTTCGTGCGATTCAAAACAAAAATTAATTCAGAAATGCATCCAAAAGTAGCTCCTGAAAGTAGTTTGAGAACAGCTCTAAAAAATGTATTTGGAACAAAGTAATGTTTTGCTAACAATAGCATTTTTTTAATTTGAAAAATATTGAAGGAAATGGTTAAACTCGTGTTTTGAAAAAGTTTGAACTATCAGGAGTTACTGCAGGGATATTGTGGTAACAGGAACTAATTGCCTAATACATGGGTGGTAGGTTGAACTCAAGTTTTTATTTTAAATGAAACACCTTTTTAATGATAATTACTTGATGGAAACACATTATAAACTGTTTGGTAATATTGTTTTTCATACGTTTAAAGTCCATTTTCAATTAAATCTAGAAAAACGGCATTTCTCCGTACTTTTATAAATTTAATTCCGGGGTTGCGCAGGGGCTTGTCAACAGGTAATAAAATTGGACATTTAAAAAAATCTCAATGCTATTTAAATGCAGTTCAAAGAAAAAAAAAAGATTATATAAGATTTGGTGTTCTGAAGTTCTGATGTACTATAAAAAAACAAAAGCATAGCATTAATAAAAAAATTTCTTAGTAGAATGTTTTATAGAATAGGAGTGAACATGTTAATATGAGTGCATGCTAAAAAAGAAACACGCATAAAATAACTAAATAAATTCCATATAACATGGAGTGTTTAATTCTGTCGAACAAAAACAAAAATCATGAAACTATAATGAAGAAGACACTATGGAGAATTGATCATAAGAAAGACTTTATCCACCCCTCTACTTTCATATTTACAATAATTTCAGAGATAATTGATAAGATATAAGAAGAATTGTAAGATATGGGAGAAAATATCATCCCAATTACATATCCTAATTACCCCATTCGATAAGTACCAATTCCCATTTCATGGGATAATTGGGATCAAAGAGGTAGTTTCTAAAAAGACACTTGTATCAGGTAATATGGTACACTGAAAATAATTCTTTACACATTTCAAGAGACAACTATTTACTGAGTAAAATTATGCATAACATTAGTATGTAGTCTACTTCATTCTCTGATAATTAATTGTCAAATATCAAATTGTCAAAAAGTTATCCTAATTACCCCTACCTCCCTTTTATGTATAATTGTTCCCATTTAAAACATCAATTTTACTAAAATAAATTTTAAT
The DNA here is from genome assembly GCA_964019185.1 of Maratus speculifer. Classification (NCBI taxonomy): domain Eukaryota; kingdom Metazoa; phylum Arthropoda; class Arachnida; order Araneae; family Salticidae; genus Maratus; species Maratus speculifer. Next base: position 239,514,169 of record OZ025299.1, on the reverse strand, counting down.
AATACTGCTTATAAGAATTATTTTTATATTCAATGTATCCGTTTAGATTTAAAAAGAAGAAAGACAGAGACATTTGAATTTTACAAGTAGGAACTCCATTGATAAATTCAACCCTATTTTTTTTCTTTTTACGCTACATCGAAAGTAAAGCTGTTTCAGTTCACTTGTTCGAAGCAATCTGTCATTCATTCATTTTATGATTTTAACTTAATCTTTACCCATTTTTTCCAACCCCTAACTCACCACGACCGCTCTTGTCAAACACCCTGATTCACAAAGTAGCGCCGTAGGTACTAATGAAAACTCATTCAGTTTTAGCAATCCCCTACCCCTGTCTCATCTCTCTAGAGACGTGGTTCTAGGAGGCCTTATCAATGCAAACACCTCTCCGTGCCATGTTAGACCACCGTTCAAAGCCAGAGATGACTTTCGTGTATGCATTACATTAAGAAAGCTATAAAACTTTAGAAGTAATATATAGGAATAATAAGTCACTGGAGTGCATACATTTGTCGAATACACTGCGAACAGAAAAAGGCTTTCTTGGAAAAACCTATGTCAATACAAAATGTATGAATATTACAAAATGTATGTGTAAAATTGTGAATAATTTAACCTTTTACACAGCGAAATTAAAAATTATTTTTTTTTTAAATACAGAATTTACATTTGAAAAGAAATGTACATATAATTGTATGTTTCTAGGAAAAAGTCTAAAAAGTGAAAAATATAATTTTATCAAGGAACTTTTAAAATTAAAATTTGTTTTGTATATGAAGACTCACGTGAGAGGAATGTAATTATAAGCACGTAAAATAATAATAATAATACAGATTTGTTGACAAAAAATAACCTGAAATATTTAGCACAATAAAATATTTCTTAAATATCATGTGCAGAAAGATAGCATTGCCAATACTGAAAATATAATATTTTTAAATGAAGATGAAAAACAGAATTGCAATATTATAATCATATATTATTTAATTGTGTAAATATAATTTATTATATTCTGAAGTTGGACGATAAAGAATAGTGTAAGGAGAGATTTCTGACGCTATTGATCAACTTACGCATAATTTCTAATTCATTGACGGTGAGTTTAACTGAAAAACAAAGTTTTTGAAGTTATGGTGTTTTTTTCCTACGAGTACGATACATATGAATTTTCTGGCAGAAAGTCCTTTGTAAATGGAATATTCAATTAATTTTACCAATCCATTTCTCAAATTCATTCCAATTCGTCAAATAAATTCGCCTGAAAATAGAGTTAAGATTTTAGAAATTAACCCCTTAATGTCTGAATTATTTTCTTCGTTAAAATTCAAATTTTGCATTTTCCCACCACTTTTAAAACAAGAGTAACTTTTATCTTAATTTATCGGCGACTTGTCTGGAAAAAGAAAGTATTTATTTATCCTCCTTTTTACTGGTGTGAAATGCGCTTACTTAAATTTTTTTAAACTGTCCCAAAAATGGGACGCCAGACACTAATGGGTTAATACTTTCATGTATACCGGAACATAAGTAAAATTTTGACTTCAATAAAATGCATGGAACATTTCCATAAACAACAATCAATCATGTTTGGAAAATTCTTTGCACAGTTGTAGAAATACAACAACAATGAATAAAAGGAATTTCGAAAATTCCTTTTCGAAAATTTATCCACTGACCGATTGCTGCATAACAATCAGTCGTATAGAAAAAAACAACACCCCTAATTCTGACGCAAAATTATCCTATCGAAATGTAACTAGTACCAGTCGATTAATAATAAGATCTACTATTAACCATTTCGCGACAGGTGATGCATGTGAAAAAGTGTGAATTAGTTTTTGGCGCCATTAATAAATAAACATTAGTTTTGTCTTTTTAAATTAGAGTATCGTTTATTATTTTACAAGGAAACTTAAAGAAAAAAGTGTGACATCCAAATAAAATTTGCATAAGGAATGTCGTCTCGATAGTATTAAACGTTATATGGGTTTGTATACATGTAGAAATTTACCCTCGATCAAAAGTACAATGCGGATAGGCAATTAGTATTTTAAAGTGTGACTCAAAATTACTTTTCAGTGTGCGTTAGAAGTTTAAATCCGCACATTTAAATCTCCTAAAAACTGATTTGTATTACAAAAATTAAAGGTTACAATTCATACTGTTTTTTTACATAAAATTCAGAATTATGTATATTTGAAATTAGTAATTTTAAAAATGTATATCAATTGTAAAGGATAAACTTTTGAGGCGAAATAAATTTTCTCAAGCTTGTAATATCTGCTTAAAAAATTGCAGCTCATTCCTTCACTTTTTTATGCGTGTGTGTGTTACATTTAAAAATCATCCGCATTATAACCTGTTTTAGAACGATTAAAAATTGAATTTAACATTAAGAGTTCCAAAGTTTAAAACTCTATAATTTCTAAAATACTGCACCGAAAACATTGACGATTGATATCTTGCATAGGGCCCCATTTGCGCATTTTTTTATGATTTATTCCCACACTTCCTCTAAACGAAATAAATTTATGTACAACTTAACAACAGGCAAGAGAAATGTATTAAAAAAATATTTTTTTTAATTGGTGTTGCCAATAAAATATATAAATTGGTGGACGTGGGAGCCCTGTTTGCTTACAACTAACGAAACAATCCGAATAAAATGTCAAAATTAAGCGCTAATATCGAAATTTTCAAGTTTAGAGCAATTTTTTATTGCAGAACTCCAAACAAATTTCGAGTATAGCAATAATTACTAGAAATTATTCCTTTTCAATTGCTGTCATTTACATTATTAGACGATGAATTATGGCAGAGTTAGTATGGGATGTTTTCTCTTTAGGGTTTCAATCATCGGACGATACCCGAAATCGTCTATGTCCTCTCTATCTGTCACAGAGTCCGTACACAAAAACTCTATAAGCGAGAGACTTCAAATTTTGTGCACTTACAACTGAACATCTTTTGTCACACGACAAATCATAAAAATTTGAAAAAATCGATTATTTTAATTAAATCAATTTTATCAATATCATCTGTTCATTTTTGCGATTGAAATTTTAAAACAAAACTACAATTTCACTGTTGTTCGTGTAAACACCATAGCTGAGAGATAAAGCATCTCGCTAATAAACAGAAGGCTCTTAGTTCGAATCCTGGCACGGGAACTTGAAAATTTCCTACTAAGTTATATTTAATTAAACGAAATTTCGTATATTGCCATTTTTTAAGGGGTTATATATACATATTTATTTATCACTGACATTTATAATATTTTTTTTAATTCAATTTTCTTTCTATTCAAAAAACTATTGCGATGTATCAATGATTCAGCATTTTTAATTTTGTTTAAACAATTTTTTTCCAGAAATTTAAAATTTTATTTATATTTCCACTTTAAAAAAATTGGAATTTTTGAATTTATTTAAATAATTTGATTTTGAACATTTTTAATTTGATTGAAATAAATAACTTCCTTTTATAATTATCTTAAATTTAAAATTGTGGGTGCTACCCCCTATGTAAAAATTTAATAACTATAAATTAACAATTTCGATTTATTAATTAAAGAATAAGTTATTTTGAAAGAAATATGAAACGAAAGATTCTGTGCGATCTGCGATCACACTTAGCCACTTTTTTTTATTAGTAGAGTGTACGTTCCGTACTATATGCTATATCATAAAATAAATTGGTATCATAAAAACGTAATTCATATTGCAATATACCGCGAATCATGAAACAAATTTTATGCTCTTCGCTATTGGTGACAATCTTAAAACTCTTTCAATCACACAGAAATATCAATTAATTACACTTATAAAAATTTTCAGTTCAACTCATTCAATTGAATTCATACTCTCAATATTCGATTCTTGGTACATTTTTCTTCGATGTGGGGCAAGTAAAAGGAATATAGCTCAAGACAATGATCCATATTGTGTACATCCTTCTAAGCATTATAAAAATAGCAGTTGTACCTAAAAACAGATTAAACGATTTACTCGTTATTCGTCAAAACGTTGATAATAAGATATTAATTTTTTTTAGAAAGAAAGTGATAAAGTGAAATTTGAATTTTTTTTTTAATTTAAGTGATAGTTTTTGACGTTTTCGTGCCAAGTGTACTAAATGAATACAATATGAATATCATTTAAACAAAAGTGTATAAAACTTTATCATCTGCACTTAATAAGTACATGTAAATAATATTTACAGAGGATTTCACATATTTTTTAAACGATTTTAACATTTTATGTATTTAAAATTTACTTTTGTACTTCAAAATTTAAATAAAAAACCCCTTCTCTAGTTTCAATAAACTAGAAACTTCCAAAAAGCTCAAAAGGTTTTTTATGAATAATTTTTTCTCACAAAGAGCTCTTCCCCATATCAAAACTGCAGGGAAATTTTATTAAACTATTAAATTCTTACAAAAACATTAACATTGTACAACATTTTGTGAAACCAGTTGACTGCCACTTCACCGACATGTTAGAAAAATGATTCGATTATTAATGACATTTCTTTCTACTTACAAAAAGTCACATAGGGAAAAGTGCACTGTTCCCATCGAAATGTGCTATTGAACCAATATTGGTCGTTCAACATCGTTTTTCATAGAACGATTTGTCGCAAAGTTTTTCCTCATCCAAGCCAGGGAGTTCGAAATCAAAACTTGTTCATTCGCCTCTGGAAACATTTCCCTAATGGTTTTTCCAATACGAATCACACCAGATGTGGGGCGGTGTTTTCCAGACTTTTTCTCATAATCACTACTGACAAGTTGGTCATTAGCTCCAGAAAAACGTCCACACAACCACAATGTAATATTACACAGAAAGTGTTTATTATCTGCATTTCGGGCCAAAGATTGAAAGAAAAAGGCGAGAGGGGAAAAAAGTTCATTATAGTTTACTGCTTAAAAGGACAAAATATTGTGAATATTTTATCAAAAACAATTCCGGTTAAAAAAAACGAAGTGAGAGATGTTATTTGTTACATGTAAAGTTACTAAGCCCATTTACGAGAAAAAAGTCATTTTAAAGCAAATATTTATATCTGAATTATATAAAGAGAGTTAAGAAATATACACACCTGTCATACGAAACAATTGAGCATTTTATCGAACGAATGTTATAAATAGAATGTTGTTTAGTAACCGATCATGTCAGTTGAAATCAATTTCTAAAAGTAAAATCAAGTAAAACATAATGAAAAATACATTTTTCAAAAATCATTTAACAACTTAACCCATTAACGCCTAAATTATTTTCTTCGTTAAAATTAAAATTTTGTATTTCCCACCACTTTTAAAATCAAATTAACTTTTATCTAAATTTATCGAGAATTCTCTCTCATAAAAGAAGGTATATATTTATCTTCCTCTTTACTGGTGGGAAAACCGCTTTCTTGCTTTTTTTGTATCCGTCCTCAAAAGAGGACGCTGGGCGTTAATGGGTTAAAAAAAAAACCTACATAATTTTCTTCTATTTATATTGCCGAAATGTTCTGAAAGTCCATAAAATTTAAACCTTCATAACTCGGGAAGATTTTGCTATAGAAATATTCATTTTTTACTGTTTTACTTATCAGAGCTTGAATACCATTTTCCTAAGACTTGCGTACGAAACGTCCCGTACAAGTCCCGTATTCAAAATCAAATTTCACGACTTTTCATCAACAAACTGTTTTCAGAAAACTAGTAGTTTAAATTAACACATAAATATGCATTCAATATAAAAAATTTAAACATCAAGAATTTGTCCACTGTTTAGATACACCCCGGATTTTATGAATTCTATCATATTAAACTGAATTAGGTAATTAAACTGAATTGCAATGCATGTGTAAGCCGCAATTATAAAAGTCTTAAAGTAATATATGCAAACCTACAAGCTATGTTTTGCTTCGTAAAATACCAATAGATAAGTGGAGAGCCTTGTAATAAATTTTTATTTAAATATTTAAGAAATTATGTTTTTCTGAAACATACACGCATCTTCCCAGAAAATGCAAATTAATATTTTGATATAGTATACAAAAATAATGCAAAAAGTTTACAACTTTAAAACTCACCATATTTGTTAGGTATTTATATATCAGTGTAGATATTATAAATTACATATTTCTGTATTAAAATGTATTGCTTATCTTTCTGTGACACATTAAAGGAAAAAGTTGAACGGGTTCAGAAAGTTCATTTCCGATTTATATTTTGTGGTAAAACTTTGCATGTGTAATTATTGCTCAACCAAAAGTAAGACATTTTTGGAATCCTACATGTTTGTCTTTTAATTTAACATAATAAAAATAGCACAGAAAGTTTTCGCAAAAACAGTGATTTGAGAGTAAACACATAACTTAATGTAATTTTTCATGACAGACGTATTTTACTGTTCTGATGAGGAACTAATATTTGTCTAACTCTCGTAAAAGTTTTTAAATGTTTCTAATGTGATTTTATTCATATTTTATTAACTGTCTGAATTTAAAATGTTAGTTTTCATATAATTAATTTGATCAGTCATAATATGTGCACGTATCTTAAAATATTTTTCAACGATAATGAATGTTTGTGCAAATATTAAGCAAATTTTACAATCCAAATCTTCATTTAGTTTTGTTGTTGTTGTTTTTGTTGTTTGGTTAAGGATAAATCTATATTTATATATGCTTGTTGCAGCTAATTGCAATGTTTTATTTTCTTTTTGTTTTATTAACGCTTATATACCGTTTGTTATTCATATGCATAAACGTATATATATGTAGTTTTCTTTCATTTTGTTAATGCAGATAGTAGGTACAATTATTAGGGGTAGTGATACACAACAAGACAACTTAGGTATATCGCACACCGAGCAGACAAGACGACATTGGAGACATTGGAGACAGTAGAGGAGTATTAGAACCTGTTTTTTCTTTGTTAACATGGTGAAATGTCTCTTGACCACGTTTTTTGTCGCTTGTCTGTTTCATGTGCGATCTGCTTAATACTGTTCAACGAGGAATCTATTTCTTATAAAGCAACAAGTGCCGCTAATATTGCACGACAAAGTATTGTTTCTGTAAGTGGTTCAACTGATAAGTAGTAAGTGGTACAACTGATACTGGTCAAAATAGTATCTATTTTCATAAAGTTTTATAACCAGTACTGTTGAACACGGTATGTGTTTCTCAAAAACTGAGTGAACTAATACTGCTCAACAAGGTATTCGTTTCTCGAGAAGTAAATGGTACAACTGATATTGGTCAAAATAGTATCTGTTTTCATGAAGTTGTGTAACCAGTACTGTTCAACACGGTATGTATTTCTCATAAAGTAAGTGAACTAATACTGTTCAACAAGGCATTCGTTTCTCATGAAAAATAAGTGGTAATTTTTATTAGGATGAGCGAAGCGAATCCTCTACTAGGCCACTCAAGTTATATTTTGTCGTACACTTTATAGAAAAACTGTACAGTATTTTGAATTGAAATTAAATATAAGAATAAATCATGATTTGTAGATTTGCAGAATGTTATTATTATTTTTTTTTTTTTTACAGAATAACCTTTAAAAATATTATTTTAATAATTAATTTATTCTACATGTTTTTCTATTATGGACGAATTTTTACAAATTAAAAATTGAACGAGTATCTTTTTATTTTCAGAAGGAAAATAAACCATGGGGTTAGTAATTATAGATAGAATCATGATTAATTAATTAAATAAAATATATTTTCATTATTCCACCAAAATCGTTTGCAAATAAAAAATTGAATCCGTATCTTTTTATTTTAAGAAGGAAAATAAACCATGGGGTTAGTAATTATAGATAGAATCATGATTAATATATTAATTAAAATATATTTCCATTATTCTGCCAAAATTAATTACGCTGTTTATACTTACAGATTTTAAAAGAATTATATTATGATTTATTTATTTAGGTATTTACTTTGGTAAAGTGACAACAAAAGAATCTTAAACAAGTAAAATTAATTCTTATATTTGGTATTTAAAGTGAATATTTTGTTAAGTTTGGTATTCGACATGAAAGATTGACATGTCGTTTCAAATTTCCCAAAGAATGTTCTTACGAAAGTAAAATTCAGTTCATTAATAATGATCCCTAATTCATTTTAAAAATTTGGCGAGCAAACATGGATTCCCAAGCAGTCATTTTCATTCACGCAGTTCTAAAATATATTGGTAAAATATATTGCTAATATATGCTTATTCTAAAATATATTGCTAGCAAAGGTGAATCCCGATTTTAAGGGATGAAAGATTTCATCAGACAAACAATTCAAGAATTATGCGATAATATCAATATTCAGCAGATAATTCAGAAGATATTAATAAAAATGTGTGCCGAACGTGATTATTCTGCCCAGGAAATATTTTGGGTGTTAATGGGATGGCTTTTGTATAAGTCATCTCGTCAGTTTGCACCATTAATTTAGAGAGCAACGTTTGGGAACAATTAGATACGAATAAAGAGGATGGAAGCATATCCGTTTCAAATATTTTGGAAAAGTATCAGCAACATTCAGTGAGATTTGAAAATATATCTTTGCAGAATTACTGCACAAATGTTTATGAACGCGGTGCAAATTTCAGTATAAAAAAAAAACCATTTAACCTAAGAATCATACCGAAATTGAAATATGATCCCAATAATGTAAATAATGAAGATTTCTATAAGCAACAGGTTATACTGCATATTCCTTGGTGCGATTTTCAAATTTTTAATCCAAATAATACTTCATGGAAAATTATATATGAACAGCATTTTGAGAAAGATGAAATCCAGAGACTGGATTTGGAATACCTGTTTCAAAATTTAGAAGATGAGGAAGAATTTGAAGAAATGGAATCTACTGAAATAGATCAACCATTTGACTGGATGAATGTCTCTTCATGACAAAATAATGCACAGGATGAATTAGATTTGGGCAGAAGGGACATTGATATAAAGTATAATTGTCATACCATTCAAAGTCAAGGTTTGCTTAAGAAATTACAGAATTTTATTGAAATGAAAAGGTGAAAGAGTGAAAAAAATGATCGTGTCACTGTTTCTTCTAATTTGCCAAATTTTGTTTTTTCCCATGGACAGGAAAGTATAATATATATTTTTGAAGAACGGCTCAATTTCTTGCAAGGTCATAGGCAAGAAATGCCGATAAAAATAATTGTTGTCCAAGGAAAAGCAGGTTCCGGAAAAAGTACTTTAATACATTACTTCATTGCTCGATTAAATGAAACATTTGATCCATTTTATTTGCAATTGCTTGCACCAACTGGTGTTGCCTCAGTCAATATAAATGGATCAACAATTCATTCCAAAATTTTATTGGAACTAAATCAAAAGTTAAGAGATCTTAGTCCATATTTGCTTGCTCAACTTCAAGAGGAGTTTCGAAATTGTAAATTCATAATTATAGATGAAATGAGTTTGATTGGGTGCAGTCTTTTACGAAAAACAGATTTAAGATTACGTAGTGCGGTGCCATCGAAACAAGATGAACCTTTTGGTGGAATGTTCTTATATTTATTTGGAGATATCAAATAATTACCTCCAGTAAACGACAGGCCTCTTTATAGTGACAAAAATTAAGGAAATGAATTTCTTTTGGAAGGACAATTGTTATTTTCTTCGACTACACAAATATTTTTTTTATCATCATCCTTCCGGCAAGATGAAACTTAACAAAAATTTTGCAACATACTTGATCGAATTAGCAATGGAGAATGCACTATTGAAGACTATGAAATATTAATAAATCGAAGCTTAATATCTCTTTCAAAAAGCGAGCAGCATTTATTTAAAGATGCAATTAGGCTGTTTTCAACGAGTAAAGACGTAAAAGAGTATAATAATGAAAAATTAAAGGAACTGCGTCAACCTGTTGCCTTGATTCAAGCTCTTCATAATTACACCAAAGCAAATTTGTCCGACTCTGAAATGACAAATGGACTTGAACCATTTCTTAGTTTATTAATTGGGTCTAAAGTAATGTTGCGTTCTAATCTGTGGACCGAAAAAAGTTTAATAAACGGGGCTTTAGGTTATGTTGCAGACATTATTTATGAAGAAAGTCAGATAATAATCAGATTTATTTCGCGCCACCACACCAGATGCCGCGAATAATCATAATTAAATTTGAAAACTACAGTCATTCAACTTATGATAATGGCTGCGTTCCGATTCCACCGATAACTAAATTCTGGAAAAATGGAAATATAAATTGCTCAAGAAAACAATTTCCCTTGCAATTAGCTTTTGCAGTTACAATTCATAAATCCCAAGGTTTGACATTAGATAAAGCAGTACTAGATATTAGGGATAAAGAGACATCAGTTGGCTTAACGTACGTAGCGTTGTCGAGAGTTAACACCCTTCAAGGTTTAGCATTTAATAGAAAATTTCCTTACGAGAGATTCTTCAATATAAAAAATTTTCATATGCTAGTATGCAGAAAAAAAGAAGAAATCAGAATGAAAAAACTACAGTTAATAGTTCTTAGTATCAACAAGAGCAGATTTCAAATGTTTAAAAAAAAAAAAAAAAAGGATTTTGAAGAAATAACCTTTTTCGAATGTATTATTCTAAGATTGATATCAAAGATTGCTTGATGTGAATTACAAAGATTGAAAACATACGTATTTCAAATCATTTGAGAAAACACCAGAGGCCATTGGGAAATTTAAAACATCTTTAAAACTTTTAGTTAAAAATAAAAAAAATATTTTGTAAAATTCTGCTTCGAAAATATTTTTATTTATTTATTTTTATTTATTTTTTTTATTATTAGCGTTATATCATAAATAAAAAATTCCGAGAAAATTCTTAGTTATTTGGCTGAATTTACATTTCTAAATTTAAATGTGCCAAAGCATAAAATAACGTTTTTGCTTAATAAAGATGCAAAAATAATATAAAAAAATAATGCTACTTTCAAATATTTATCTTATGAAATAATGCTTCGCGAATCCAAACAAAGCACGGCTTTTGCTAGTATTTAAGGATATTCTGAAGAAGAATGCGACATTGCAAAGTTTCTGTCACTCACAGATTTTGAACAAAAAAGCTAATTTTAATACATTTTTGCATTAGTCTACATAACATGTGAGTTTTGAAATTTTTATTCGGTAATTTAAAAAAAATTAAATTTCAAATTAAATTACTAGAGTTAAAGATATTAATAACTCTATATTAGTAATATTTCTGTTACTATTATTACTAAATACTGATATTGCGAAACATTACTTACTAATATCATTAAAAATAATCAAGATAAATTTATAACAGTAAAGGACAGGTCCGAAGCTAAAGGGGGTCCAGAGGGAGTATGTTCCCCCGGGCGGCAGAAAAAAGTGGCGCCAAACGAAGATTTTGTTTATCGATTTTTCTCACGTCTATGTTTAGCACGTTATTGCTAAAATCGTTTTATCTGGGACATGCTAAAGCAAAAGCATCGAAGAATCTATACTAAGGATGATATTCAGCAGAAATTACTATTTCAAGTATCCTGTATAAAGTGTATTTTTTTTCCGATTCATTTAGATTTCATTTTTACGATTTTAATAAATAAATATTTGACAAAACAGATTACGTAGTTCAATATCACATATATTATGATATAATATTTTAAATTTAAAAATAAGTTGTTTATTAGTAAATTAGGAAAATTCTCTTTGAAAATATACCTTGTGGAGAGGAGGAGGAGAGAGCGCCAAAAACCATGTTTGCCTAAAAAAAGACTAATTTTGGTCCTGATAGGGGAAATTTCGTATAGAAATGCATGAAACTCTTATGAACAAAATTACATAAGGAAAATTTATTTCTATTCCCGTTTCACAAATTCTATTGAATAAAGAAATCAAAATCTGTGTTTACAGGTGAAATGCAATAAGAATGATAATGTAAAGTTTTCATAATTATCATTAAATTGTCCTTACAGTTCAAAAATTGAAAATAAACTTTCTTTAAACTGGAGGGCTTTAGAAACGTTTTAGCAAAGCTTATTTTGTAACGCTTTAAACTCTATAGTAAACACACAATGTACATTGAGAAACAGAAAATTCACTTAAGTTTGTATAATAATTCAAATTTTGTACGGGAAACCAATGTCTTAATTCATTTATTTGAGAAATTTCAGACTACCTCATTCCAAGTATTAACACAGATGTTTGTACATAAATACCAAATGTGAAGATATTTTATTGCTTTAACACAACTATACTGATTTCTAAAGAAATCATACAACTTTTAATTTCTCCAACTCGGTGAAATATCATTACTGACTGAAGTCGAAGGCAGAAACTATAATAGAAAAAATCGATTTAATTCAGGACATCTTTTATTAGAACAGGAATAATTTTCTATTACTTTCTGGAAGGACGATGATTCATTTTTTGGACCGCCTAATTTTAAGCCTTAAATGCCACGTTGGCACCATAATTTTGGAAAAATTCCTTTTATTAAGTACATGAAGAAAAGTTTCACTCATTTTCAAATACATTTTCTAAAGTCTGATATCATTCGATCTTTTCAGCATTTTACAAGTAAACATGCTTTGCCCTTGGAAAAGTTAACGCAACCATCGTAAAATTAAATGTTCGAAAACATAATCCTATCACAGATGACTTTTCGGATTCCCATACATTTGTGTCAATTATCACAACTTTGTGTATAGAATTATATAATTTATTATTCATCTTTGCATATCAATATGGTTCTTAACAGCATTGCCACAGAAAGACCATAGTTGAATTTTATATGTTATTATTCTCGTATTGTAATTTTTACTTTATTTAATAGCATAATTTCTGTAATAAAATAAGGTGACAAGCATTACACGAAAATGGCAGTATTAGAAATTCAATTGCAGTATTTCCTGTATGTTTTTTAGAATTTATTTATGAGATAATAACTGCATCCAAATATACGCTTTGCTAGTAAAAGTAGTAGTTTAGTTTTGTGCTGAATTATTTAAATGAAAGAAAACCAACTCTGGCAACTGTATATAAAAAATATTAATAGTAATAAACATTATATTAGTAGTGCAAAAAATAAGCTGCTTTTGGCGATTCCACAATTATTTAAAAAATGTTTGTTGCAAGCGTGCTTAATTGTTCTACACTATCATGCCATTTAAACTGATCTATGAAAAAAAAGAGAGAAAAAATTCCACTTATGCAATGATTCGCTGTAGATTTTGACATTTTGTCTTGTTTTATTAGACTTTGCGTTACAAATATATGTCCCTGTAGTAAGTCATCAAAAGAATGACCTCCAACTTAAGCATTTTTAGAAATTTCCCTCCCCATCTTTTTAGAAAATGCCAGCATGAATGTCTAGAAAAAGAAACATTTATTTATTTTAGCGCAATGAATCTTTCGGGGGTTATTTTTGAGCTCAATATTTACTTTGCTCTCTAAAATTAGATGTTTACAAAAAGTATATGGGGTTACAACTCATCACGCTTCCACAAAACTTTCTTTCATTTGGACATTTTGTATTTCCGTATAATTCCTTCCAAACATTTAATGATTTAAAACTGTTGGAAACTTAAGGCATATGATAAATGAGGTCAAAATGTCGCACATTATACATCCATTTTCTACATTTTACTGATATAAGAGTTTTTAACACTACATTTACAAACAAAGGAATATATAGATATATTATTTTTTATTTTTACTAATATTAAAACATTTCATAAATATATACAGAACAGTTGCACCATAAAATTTAACTAATAAGAATGTATTTATTAAAATACAACACATTGCTCAGTAGTGCACAAAACAAGAATTTTAATATACATTTGTACAATTAAAATAAAATAAAACTATCAACGTTTCGCGCCGTCTTCTGCGGGCGTCTTCAGGAAAATATGATAACGGAAGGACTAAGCTTGCATCTTGATCGAGAGATAATATTTCTAATAAATTTTTCTTGTACAGTGTTATTATTACAGTGTATTTATTAGAAATATTATCTCTCGATCAAGATGCAAACTTAGTCCTTCCGTTATCATATTTTCCTGAAGACGCCCGCAGAAGTCGGCGCGAAACGTTGATAGTTTTATTTTATTTTAATTGTACAAATGTATATTAAAATTCTTGTTTTGTGCACCACTGAGCAATGTGTTGTATTTTAATAAATACATTCTTATTAATTAAAACATTTTTTTAAATTAATTCCATATTTAGTTAAAGGAGAATTGTTAAAATACTTAATAGAAATTAAGTTTCAAATAAATTGTCTTTCTACCTTTTATACTTTTTTTTTTAGTTGTAGAATCTTAATTACTTTTATGTTATTTATAATAATTAAAGATTTGGGATTTTTAAAAATTGAAAAGAGTTATTTTGATTTGAATCTGAATTCTGCAAGAAACATACAATAAACTTACAATAAACTTACATCCTACTACAAACACCCCTCTGCCATGTAAATATTAATTCTTCGGCAAATATTACAAACACTGTACAAGAAAAATACTAGCATTAATGAATCGAGAATAACATTTCCACTAAATGGTACGCATGAGTTAATTTTCTACAATTTCAAAATTGGATTTTTAAACAATCAGAAAAAATCAATTTTGAAATGATTTACTTCATTATTCCAGATTAATAAAAAATTAGGTTTAACAAATGGATGTGTATTAAAAATAAACCACTTTTACATAAAAAAAATCTTTTAGTAGCCCAATTATCCGTTCACCTAAAATTATCTTTCAGATACAGCTTTATACATTGTTTACTTTGTTAATATCTACTATATTTTTTATTTTTTGTCGCATTCTATATATTAGATACATCATGGATATATGTAATACTTGCTATTATTTCATTAAAATTACATTTTTTCTTATTACTTTACAGAATCAATAGTACAGTACAATTAAATTTATAAAATAAGTTTGTGTTTTTTTCATTTCGAAATACATATTTTCCGATTGTATAACTTCATTTCAAGTAGCTTTTATCGATAAATTACTCTTATTAAACTATCCTTTTTAAATTTCTACTACAATGTCTTTTTAAATTATTCTTATTTTTGAAAACGCGAAAAAGAGAGAGAAAGAGATTAGTATAAAGGTGAAATTTTGATAAAATGAACCATAATGTGAGAAATGTAAACCACTTAATGAAAAAGAGAAAACATAGAAAGGAAATACATACAAAAATGCTACCTTCAAAATTATTTTTACTAAAAATTATTTTTACTCAAAATTAAATACGGGGAAAAATAGTGAAATTGGAACAAACGTCACTCTAACTAGCAAGTCACCATACAGGCCATATATGACAAGTACAAAAGGAAATTTGTCACGAAAATTGGGCATTTTGGGATGCGTGGACTCCCCTCCTACAAATTCATGCTTTATAGAATTACAAACATACTCTAATCTTCCTTACTTTCAATTAAACTCCATTTTTTCCAGTTCCTTCAAATGCGTTCTCAACGACATGTTCCATCATTTCACTCACGAAAACAGTATTAAATTTGCATGTTTCTGAGTAGCGAATATGAATACTATTCGACAACATGATAAATTTAAACTGGAGTTACTAAACTACTACCTTTCATTGGGCTTCATTGAATAGAATTAATATAAAATACTTTTATAAAAATTTATTTAATTTTTCACGTCAGTATATTAGAAACAAACTCTATTTTAAGTTCTTTCAAAATTTCAAATATATATGTACAACGAAGAAAACCAACACATTTCTACGTTATTGTTTTCTTAATTTAATAACAACTAAAAGGTCTTTCATTTTATGAAAATTTTATCTCCACTGGCCCTATTACTCATTTAACTTTTAAAATTTTATGATAGAAATAGGAAATATGAAACTGTCCAAACATCTGAATGATATCCATACAAATTTTAAATGCACCCGATTGCAAAATATTTGTATATGTGTATGCGTAAAAACACTCTCTTAGAAAAGCTTTTTAATTATTAAATAAAAAACATAATAATAGGAGATTACAAAATAGTGTAGGGGTGAATTTCACTGTATTAAAATTTAATACAGGGTGTTTCGCTACCAGACCGACAAACTTTGAGGGATGATAGTAGACACGAAGACAAACGTTATTAAATCGGAAACCATGGGGCGCAAACGTCTTCTGTTGGAGTTAGGGGCTATTAAAAATTAAGGTCTGAAATTTCAAACGATGATAAAAAACGGAAAAAAGGATCGATTCGTTTGCGGTTTTTACTAAAATCATTCTTTATACCACAATTTTTTTAGAAAATTTTTTTAAAGGTTACGTTAAAAATTGTCGATAGAGGGCGCTTTAGGCTTTAAAGTAACGAACAACTACTTTTTACCGTTATTTTGTGCATGGGGTTGAAATTATTCTAATGTTCAGACTTTAACTTAAATTTTAAGCCAAAAATCGGAAACATTGGGATCGGGTAACTAGCGAAAATTA
Source organism: Maratus speculifer (assembly GCA_964019185.1). NCBI lineage: Eukaryota > Metazoa > Arthropoda > Arachnida > Araneae > Salticidae > Maratus > Maratus speculifer. Next base: position 239,497,710 of record OZ025299.1, on the reverse strand, counting down.
AACTGTGAACAGAGGGGGAAATTTCAAACGCTCATAAATATTGGACAAACAAATCGATTTCGTTGAAGTTTGCGTGTAAGTCATTAACTTGGTAATTATTTTATTCGAAATGTTTACAGCTTTGGTTCCCTCATTTTTTGATAGAGGGCGCTTCCGACACATCTCTGAATTTCAAAGGCATTACTCCTGGGTGTTTTACTACCAGACCATCATACTTCCAGGAAGTGTTAGGGATACAAAGACGACTTGGAATCACATGGAAATGTAGCGTTGGAAATGCATTTTTTGCAAGTTATGGTTAAAGGAAGCAGAGAAAAAAGTAACAGAAACAGCAGAGAAAGAGCGACACGTTAATGTGACAGAAAACAGTTTATTTAAAGGTTTTACTAGAAAAGGTGTTTGAAATTACGACCAGAAGTAGTCCGGCAAGTTTGACAGCGACGGTAGATGGCGCTAAACTGTAATGCGCCTGCGCAGAGATCACTTTGAAGTGATCATTCGCGAACCAGATCCAAAGGTAACAGAATGAAGTATTTGAACGATGAACAGCACGATAGGGCTCCTCCACATTTTACCAATGACGTTTGCCGACACTTCAACGTAACATATGGACAGTGGTGGATAGGTCGTGGTAGCCCGGTTCATTCGCCTGCCAGATCGCCGGATCTATCATGTGTGGACTTCTTTTGCTGGGGTCAAATGAAAGATTGGGTGTATGAGACTCCCGTACTATCAGTTGAAGACCTCGCAGCTGGTATTTCTGTAGCTGCCAGAAAACTATCAGAGATGCCAGGAATCTTTCAAAGCGTGAGGAATTCCACGTGACGCCGCTGTTAAGCATACCGGACAACTTCTGGTCGTAATTTTGAACACCCTTTCTAGTAAAATTTTTTAATAAACTGTTTTCTGTCACATTAACGTGTCACTCTTTCTCTGCTGTTTCTGTTACTTTTTTCTCTGTTTCCTTTAACCGTAACTTGCAAAAAATGCATTTCCAACGTTACATTCCTATGTGATTCCAAGTCGTCTTTGTATCCCTAACACTTTCTGGAAGTATGATGGTCTGGTAGTAAAACACCCAGGAGTAATGCCACTGAAATGTCAGAGATGTGTCCAAAGCTCCCTCTATCAAAAAATGAGGGCACCAAAGCTGTACGTCATTTTGAATAAAATAATTACCAAGGGAATGACCTACACGCAAACCGCAACAAAATCCATTTGTTTGTCCAATATTTATGAGCGTTTAAAATTTTCCCCTCTGTTCACAGTTTAATTTTCGCTAGTTACCTAATCCCAATGTTTCGATTTTGGGCTTAAAATTTAAGTTAAAGTCTAAACTTTAGAATAATTTCAACCCCATACACAAAACAGCGGTAAAAAGTAACTGTTCGTTACTATAAAGTCTAAAGCGCCCTCTATCGACAATTTTTAAACATAACCTTTGAAATTTTTTTCTAAGAAAAACGTGATATACAAAATTTTTTAGTGAAAACCGCAAACGAATCGACCCTTTTTTCCGTTTTTTATCATCGTTTGAAATTTTGGACCTCAAACTTTAATGGCCTCTAGCTCCTACAAAAGACGTTTGCGCCCCATGGTTTCCTATTTAATAATATTTGCTTTCATGTCTACTATCATCCCTCAAAGTTTGTCGGTCTGGTAGCGAAACACCCTGTATTGTTCTAACTAGCTGCGTAGCAACTCGCTGTGTTAATTTTTTGTAATAATTTTAAAAGGACTTTTGATTTTTTTTTTTTTTTTGGGGGGGGGGGGTTAGGTGTAAAATTATAACAAATCTAGTTTTTAAATTAAATGCATAAGTCCAAGGTAAAGATATAATTAACATCATTTACAAGCATGAATTAGATATTTCAGTTAGCAAAAGATTTCTTAAAAGCTGTTTAAGTAGATCTCGAGTGCACTGAAAGATTTGTTCACTGATTCCCCCCCTTTTTTCTTGTTTTCTTAAAATTATTCCACATATCAGAATGGGGAAAACTTCAGATTTTAGCCAGAATTTTTATTTATAAATATTAATTATATTTTTCAATCGTCGTGATATTTTTCAAAATTTATCAATAATTTCACCAATTTTGGAACTTTGAAAGATGGTTAATTCTCCGGGTTTTTTCTTGTGTTCTCAAACGACGTTTTGATATCGGAATGCGACAGGCTACAGATTGTAGCCAGAAATAATAATTATCTGCATAGCTTCCAACGCTTACGTTTTTTGTGCCACAAAAAGTTAAGTTTTTCTGGTGTAAAAAAGCGTACTAGTTGAACACTATAGTTATCTGTCCCTGATTTGTTTAGAGTTTGTTATGCAACCGTATATGAGTTTATTACAGACAAACAGACAGATTTTATTTGTTTGTTTGTTTAATATTACTCTTAAAAATACGCCATCTATTTAGTCAAATGGACTTACAAATAAGTATTTTTCTGAAAATCACAAGACACTCCAATTTTATATATTAATATCGATTAGAATTTTTCATTTGTTCCACGGAGAAGAACCTTTTTGCAAAATGTATGCTGGATTAACAATAAATAGATTTTTTATAAATTAAATTATTAAAAATTAAATTTAATAAATTAAATGAATTTTAACAAGCCTATTTAAAAATGTAATTAGTAATGTTCTGTATAAATAGCATTCTAATTTAGAAAGAGCTCTTGAAATTGTCATAAAATTGTTAATTACTCTGTGGCTAATCTTAGAAACATCGTAAAAACTTATATTTGGACTAATTAAAAGAAGTAGATTATGTTTTATAGCCTTCAATCTGCCAGTTATTTAAATACTTTTTAAATTTATTTTCATATTAATAGCGTGATGGCCTTCTAAGAAAATTTTAGAAATGTCAAATAAAAATAGACTTTATTCAAGACTTGGCTGTTTTATAATTTTTCGCACGTCTACTGTTATTTGTGGCGAAATTAGTAGAATACATTTTTCTTTTTCTTTTCTTCATAGCTAATGATATCAAATTTTATGCGTTATTCAAACCTTATTTTAATCAATTATTTATTGGAAAAATTATTTAAATATCTGTAGCAGTAGAAGATAGTAGAAATATCATTTTATTTGGATAATCTTGGGCTTATGTTTTGGACTGTGAAAATCCTTTTCATTATAAAAAAAATAGCATCTAAACTAGCAAGCGAAAAAAATACATAAAAAATGTTATAACCACGATTTCATAATTAATATATTCAAGAAACAAATAAGTAACAAAACTGCAAAATGAACTGTATTGAATATATACGTATGTATTGCAGCTTTACATAAAAAATATTCCAGTTCTTTACACAGATATTTTTCACACCAAATTTTCTGTTGTAGCTATAAGAATTAACCCAGATTCTATGGCAGTATCAATAACACTCAAACATCCTCTTTATAATCTGCAATTAGATGTTCATGACCTAGAGTCAATTGAGCTCGTATCAAGTTATTTTAATTGAAATAACAAAAATTGACAAACACCTGGGAAAAAAAGTCTAACAGAATAATTTCAACTAGAATAAATACAATTACTTTGAAAAAAATATTAGCATTTTCCAAAAAGTTTCTAAAAAGCAAACGTTAAAAAGGATTTTTTTAAGCAGAAAACATTTTTTATAATATTAATCTAATGCTTATGCACTTCGCGGGCACACTTCATTCAGAAGTGTGGTAGCCAAGAGATATGTTTTTTAGAAGAAGAAAAAAGTAAGTTCTGCCTAGCCAATACCATTTATAACTACTAAGTATACTTAATTTTTTATTACTAAATTAATGTCACTTGTTCTTTTCATTTTTTATGTATTTCCGCAAGTAGAACTTTTTATAAAAAAAAAACATACATCTATATTTCAGCGGCGGAGTATTAAAACTTTTTCTGACCTTTAAAAAAACGTTGAAATAATAAATAATAGGTTTAGTATTAATAGAAATATTTTTTATATTAAGTTATTTCTTTTGTTTTATTTTTATTTTAAACCATTGTAATAAAATAGAATAAATTATTAAAAGTAAGATTACGATGGTAAGCAACTTTTGTAGTCTTTTATATGATAATATAAAAGCATAAAAGTGCCAATACTGAGTCTACCAATAAGTGAAAAAAAGGAACCCATCATGCATTTTAATCACCAAATTTCTACAGAGAGAGAAAGAAGGATCCCCCCCCCCCCCAAAAAAAATAGTCATTTTTCTGGGAATTATGTCTTTTCAAAATTTTTAAAAGTAAGTTTGGGGGATATTGCAATTATCCATGTTGCAAATCTCCATATTTCAATTGCAACAAAGTTCGAAATATTCAATACGAATACAAATAAGAAATATTTATACATAAAACGTTTGTCTTTATATCGGATATGGATAAGATAAGTTGCTACATTAAGGCTTTTTAACTGTACATATATCTCAAACAAGAATAACCTTAATTTTTCTACACAGTTCATTACATTAAATAATTCTCCATTCATAAAACAAATACTTGAAAAGTGATAAATTTAGCTCTGTTTCTTTGTCAACCGGGGATAAAATTTCACAATGAAACTTGATACAACACCGTTTACCAAATTATTTTAAAATTCAATTGTATTTTTTAAACAATATTTCTTATAATATGTCAGATAATCCAGAAAGTAAGTTCTGTTTTCAATTTTGGCCGCAAAGCGCTGCAAACGTGATTTCACGCATGCGCATCCACTTCTATGACTCAAAGGCAACTAATGAAGTTATTTTTAAATAGCTGAGTATTGCATCAGTCTGATGGTAAGCATTTAAAATATTTTTAAAAAATTGTATATCAGGCCGCATACGAGTTATGGTCTGTCATCCGCTTTTTGAAAGCTAGGAACACTAAAACTAATTCGAAGTCACAGATAAATTTGTGAAGTTTAATGGGAACATGCGATGAATGATTTGATAGCATTAAGGTCGGTGAAGTTTTTTAATGAAGGACGTGAAAACATTCATGAGGAACATTGAAGTCGGCGGCCGTCTTTCATTGGCAATTATTCACTGACAAAAGTAGAAGAGACGAGTACAGCGAACTTATGTTCATCACTACGACACTGTCAATGCATTTTTATGAAATCTATTGTTCACTCCTTTCAACGCTATTACGGCATGATTGGGATCACAGGCGGCTTCTTTCTATGACAAGGGCGTATAAAAACTCGTGCCACGCTATGATAAAAGCTTCAAAAATTATGATAACTGAGTTGAAAATTATTATAAGAATTGTATTTCATTATGTAATAAGTTATTTTTTCTAATAACCATTTCCCTTTGTTTAATTGTTTAACGGAACTTACTTTCTGTATTGCCTTATATTTGACTCCATGTATCAATTTTCATATTTATCTTTATCTTAGAAGAATATCAGCTAAATAGCCGATCCAGTGGCGTGGTCGGTAGCGTGAGCTCCTCCCACACCGCTGGACCCTGGTTCGAGTCCAGCTAGCGGCATGGGTGTGCGGGTGTTGTCCTTGTGATGTGTGTTAAAAATGTATGTAATGGATTTCTTGTAATAATAAAGTGTTCTGTATTTGTTTCTGTGGTTTATGGATCATTCGAGGTAACAGCCATTGTAGCTATAAACCTCAAAGCATTGTTCACTCAAAAAAAAAAAAAAAAAAAAAAAAAATCAGCTAAATAAGTCACACTGTCAAATATCCCAAATTTAATTCATCAATAACTTTTCTGATTAAATATATATGCATAAGGAAAACAAGGGAGGGTTGATCATAGGAAGGGCTGGTTCACGTCTTAGTTTTCATATTTAAAAGAATTTCAAAGTTAAATTAACCAATAGGTAGCAACCAAAGCTAATGGAATGATCAAACAACAGCATAGCTGCCAACCTGATATCAGTTATCCATAATACGTGCGTTAATTTGACCCTAGTTTAATGAATTTCGAACCAGAATTTTTTCAAAGAAATTAAATTTAATATTTTGAACTTAGAAGACTGAAATTAAATAAATAAAAATTCATGAAATAATTTTTCTGGTTCGAAATGAGTTTAACCTGGATCAAACTAATCCAGGTATAACGGAAGATTAGTTAAAAGTGTGCAGCTATGCAACAGTCTTTGTGACATGAAGATAACTGAAACAGGTGTGGAAAAAAAAAGTAATGTGTTTTCAACCTAAATGTTGCATTTATAAGAAATATTTAGTAAACCCTTCGTTGATAAAATATGTGATATAAATTTAAGTAAGTTTTAATTAATGTAGAAATATTGATTGATTTCATGGTAAAAGATTGTACAGTTAAGTAAACCCACGTGCTATTTTAAAGAAAATGACTATATAGGGAGGCTTGACACAATGAATGTGAGGGGGGGATGGGGGTTGACCAGAAAATCAAAGCTCTCTTAATTAAGTAGTTTTGGAATTTTTTTCTTATACATATTGTGTATTTTATTTTTACTTAAGGCGAAGGTGGGCCTTCAAATCGACAAAAATCATACAAAATTTCGAAAAATACTTTTTTTGCCCCAACTCATGAGAGCTTATTATAAGTTTATCATAAGTATATTATAAGTGTATTACAAGTAATATTCATTTTTTATATGGTATTTAATGTTATTTATTATTGAAATACTAATAATTCTAACTTAAAAATGGATTTTCTCAAAATAAAAATTTCGAGATAATGTCAATTTTCAAAATGTTCCATGCGCATCCTTAATTTTCTGAGTTCTTCAAAATTTGTTATGTAATTATCTTATAACACATAGAAAAAATGTTATTTAAAATAATTGTACTTCGGAACTTATAAGCTGTAAATTCTTTATCGAAAGAATGATTTACAGTGTTTTTTCACTACAAAAATTGGTTTTTCGACTTATTATTATCATTATTAATTTTTATTTTCTATTTATGTTTAGAATTTCAACTAAGTTTTACTCTTAGGTCTAAAAGGTATCCCATAAATAAAAATTATTATTTTATATGCAAAAGAAATGCGCATGGAGCATTTACAATTAATTAATTATTTCAATAATTAATAATTAATAATTACCAAAGTAATTAATAGTTTTCCTTAAAATTTTAGCTTTTCTCAAATAACTACAATTGTAATCACATATTTCATTTTCAAGCAAATCGGTTCAAAAGAAAAAAAAAATTTTCACAGTCCACCTTCGCCTTAATGTAGGATTAATCGTTATGGTATTTATAAAACGAAGTAAATTTATTCTGTAAAGCTACAGTGAAATGGAATGATACTAAAGAATATTTAAAACGATTTTAACCCTTTGAGTTCTGGTGGGTAAATTTCTTCGAAATTCGAAATGTCACATTGGCACCAGTATTTTACAAAGAAAAAATTCGGTTAACAAGGTACCAAAAAGAAAAAAAAAATTGCATGAAACTTTTTTCAAATAAAATTGGGCGAATTTTTTGGTGCCGTTTTGACATTTCGGAATTAAAATTAAGTGGTAGAAAATTCAACCACCAGAGCTCAAAAGATTAAAGAAAGATGAGGAAAGATATGAGAAAGATGCTATCGTATCCACTGCAATAATAATAATAATAATAATAATAATGAAATACTAATGGAAAAGTTGATAGTAACTCTTTTTCATTTAAATATTATCTGAAGTAGGTAAATAGAAAGAATGAAAGCAGCAGGCTTAAGAGTTTTTCGTGATAAGTTAAGTGTCTACGTGTTTACAACAGGACCTAGCATTGATAGAAAAACTTTAAGAAAATAAATAGACAAATTTCACCCCAACGAACACAATAAGATGAAGCCAAACTACATGGCAACTAGTGTTAGCCCCACAAAAAGTAGGACAAGGAGACAAATATAGGAGACAGCAGCTCCTAAATCCGAACATAAAAAATACATAAAATCGAATGAAAACGGAACCTGTCACTAATGGAATGCTATATTAAATGTTAAAATTTCATTGTCACTCCTATACAACTATATTTTCTCGGACGCCCTGTTTAAAACGTAACTTCGCTTGTGTGCATTGCGATTCTACCATCACAGATTTATTTAAGAATGGTATTTTCAAATATATTTTTATAGGAATTAAACTATGTTGCATAAAGTTATTTATTTTATTTCTTTTAAGAAGTATTTCATTGGAATCATATATCATTGGAAGTACATAAACAATGCCCAGAAAACTGAACCTGTACGATCTATAGTTTACGACAAAATACGAAAAAAACGTATGACGTCACAGCCGGTACAAGGAAAAAACACTTCATTTGGCACATCAATAGTAGTATTTGAAAATTATGATGGCAGTGTAAGGCCAGTTCGTAAGGCATTTCATTTACATTGGCTGTACATCAAATACATGTTATAGCATTCAGAATGGAATGCATTATAATTATGTAAAAAATGCCGGTGGCTGCAGGATGTAGTAATTGACTTAACTGCGGAGGCTTAACACCATTCTACTGCGCGGCAGGTATGACGCGATATGAGCAGGGAACGTTTTGAACATTATTGTCTGGAAAGATATGCAAATACTGCTGTTAATGTGTTCAACATGGTGTTCTATCTTCCACTGGCTATGACGCCATACTTAGTTTTTCGTGTTTTACTCGTAAACTATGGATCTTACAGGTAGAGATCTTTGAGAATGTTTTATGTACTCCCAACGAGGAATCTGGCTGTTCAGAGTTTAGGCGCCATTTTTGTGATACCCTGTATATATATATGTGTGTGTGTGTGTGTGTATGTATATATATACTTATATAGATAAATAAATAGATAGATAGATACACAAGGTGACCATTAAACTAACAGTTCCCAACGTGGTTTGTAGCCTGATTTAATTGCCTAAATTTAGAGCCTGTTTTTTCAGAATGATTAAATAAAATGAAGGATGAAGGGTAACCACAACTAGGATATGCAGCGTTAAATAAATATGCAGCGAGGAAAACGAGTTTTAAAATAAATAATCAACATTACCTAAAAAAATATCTTTTTTTATTGCATTAAATTCATGTTCAATATATATGTTGTGGACTACAAAGTAACAAGTCTACAGAAATGTCTCGTACATAATGTGATAATTTGTTCTTCAGTGTATCCAGTTCAGGTATATTGAAAGATATCCAAGATAGACTTCAGATTTTAGGTTGCCCCCTAATAAAAAGTCGTATGGAATAAGATCAAGGGGATGAGATGGTCATACAGTTTGATACAGTTTTCAATACTCATACAGTTTTTCGATATTGTTTCATCATTTCTAACCCTCTTTATATTACACAGTGCCGTATATCGCTCTGGCAGAGAATTTTGGATCTAACTTTTTTCCTGAATCCCCATCTTGTTTAATCATCATCTAAACTTGTGTTCCATTTTCTAGATCACACCACAGAACACGCTGAGTTAATTCAGGTTAATTATAACTACTTTGTACATATGCACTATATGACCAAACATGTCCGGTCACTTGCAATTTTAGACATTTTGTTAAAATTATATAGCAATACATGTGGAATTATCCTGAAACCCCAAAGAGGATAAACATAAAAGAACAGGTAATACATTTCTTATGAAGATTTTCCCCCCGAAACTTCGTAGGGTACCGTCAAAAAATTGAAAAAGAACGAGAATTTTTTGGATAACCCTGTAAAAACTAATGTAGCTAAAGCGTTCAAACTCTGTATTATGGTCAAGTGGATTATTATAATAATTTGTGTTTATTTTTATGCGGATAGCATGTATCCTCGTTGAGAAATTAAGATTTTTATAAAAACTGTTTTTTTCCTTTTAATTTGCTGAGTTCTTAATATAAAACAATGTTCTTTTCCGAAAATATGACAAACAACAATGTACATAATACAATGTAATCAGGATTAAAAAATAATAAAAATTGTGTGAAAAATGAGCAGGTTTACTAAATAATTTTTCATTGCGCATGCGCAAACACTAGCAAAATTTCATTTGCATATTGTATTAGCTAGATATATAGAGCAACTTTTGTGAAAGTTTAAAAAGCATAGCTTGAAAATTCTGAAATTGATCGTCAATAGAATAAGTTCAAATAAGTTTGAATGATGTTTCTATCTAAATCTATCAATATCAATTTAATTACATCCATATCTGCATAGAACTAAGTATGGTACTGTCAGTCCGCTGTTTAGCAAATTTTTATGGGGAGAAAAATACGCGTTTTAGCTCTGGTGAAATTAAAATTCACGGCAAATAAGATTTAAAACTCTTAATCATTTATTTCTTTTTCTTTTTTTACTTGTAAAATATTATGGAATTCTCCCTGCATATGAGTCTTTATGCATTATCAATTCTCATAAAAATAACCCATTTACTTTATTACGAATTTCATTATTTTTTTCAAGATGCAGAAAGAAAATTACACGATAATTATTCTTGTTATTCAACCTTTCCCTATACGTTTATTATATCTATACACTTCATTAAAGATTCTTATAGGAATCTTAGAAGTAGCTTCTATTTAATTGCTTATACAGGCACATTTTCCGCTTTCCAAGTCAAAGGAAATCCGTAACCCTCGTTAAGTGAAATCGGCTTGCATTTATCTAGTCCTCTACCAGCCCTAATTAAGTTCGATATTCCTGCATGGTATTAAGACTAACAGAGCAATGGAGTTGTACGTATTTACACAGAGCATATCCCTCATTAGATGGATAGAAAAAAGCTTGATTTTCTTATTTCCCATTTGGTTATACGCTTTATCCTGCAGGCTTTTTCACAGATAATGTTAATAAAAGAAAACTGTTAATTGTCATTACTGCAAAACGGTATACCATGCAATTCAAGAGAGTATTTTGTGGAATAAAGTGGAATTTTATTTAAAATTACTATTGAGATAAGTTCTTATTAATGCATTTAGTTTTTCGTCTTATTGCTTCCACTTAACAATTATTCCATCAAAATTATAGTAAAACCAATAACTGCAACATTTTAACGAAGACATTAATAAAATAGAAATATATATATATAATTAATCAGGAAAAATGATAAACTTATGCCGAAAAAAACTAACTTACAATAATTTTCAGATATTGAAAACAAATCCACTGAAATCAAATTTTAGAATAAATTGACACACAATATCCTACCAAATAATCTATTATAACTATAATCCATCAATATATGTTTGTTTTCTATTGTCAATCTATTTTATTATAACAATACATGTTTAAAGCTTAAAAAATACGGGTTCTCAATTTCACTTTCTTTATAAATGTTTTCAAAATATAGACTGCAGAGCTATTTGATTTTAAATTATTGCAGAAAACAATTATCTGAAATAGACCATTAAGACCGTGAAAATTGTTAATGCACTCTTATTACTGCGTTTAGCTTCCTGATATATTTTCTACATACTGCATAGTCTGCTCCAAAGCTATGAGAATTTTGTCACATATATATATATATATATATATATATATTATTATAAGCTTTCTTCAAAAATTCTAAAACAAAATATGACGCCTACTATATTATAGGCATATTAAATACAAAGGTAGTAAGCAGCTGTGTATCGTGTGCATCATCTTGTTTTTGTCAAGTAAATAATGTCCATGAAGTTAAGATAATATCTACTTCAAATACCATTTTAACTTTATCATTTAAAATAAAATAAAACATTATTGCATTGAAAGTTTTTTTCCTTTATATTTGATTTGCTGCCTTTTTTTTTTTTTCCTTTCTGCTTCTCGTTTTTTCAGACCCCTTTTTACACTGGTAATCAAAATTAAAGGAAAATGACACAAATGAAACATAACTGACACTTAATGAAAAATTGTTAATAGAAATTTATACAAAAATCTTAGTTAACATAAATTACAATGTTTGGTAGTTGATTATCCTCAAAATATTGAAATAAAATCAAATTTAAGGATACTGAAAAATGATGGAATAATTAAGTCGCTCCTTGCGGAATTTTGCTCTCTTTAATATGGTGTATGGTCATCTTCGACAGATTCTCATCTTGCTTTCATATAGACTTTGTGAAAGTGTAGATCAAGTCTTGTAGAATTGCACATCACTCTTCTAAAAGTTTATTTTTCAGTTTCTGGATGGCCCGGAAAGGAATTTGGCATGCTGAATTTTGACGTCCCAATGCATCCCACTTATGTTCAAACGAGTTCAAGTCGTTTGAGAAAGGTGGTCAATTCATTGGAGTGATATATAATGTTTGCATGCATTCTGATATTACATATGCTCGATGTGGCTAAGCATTGTCAACCTTCAGCAAAATTCTGGCCAACAGAACCCCTAAACAATCAAACTTGGGATTCTAATACCTCTTTCACATATCTCCCGCCTGTTACAGAATCTCCTTGAGAGATATGCAATTCGGTGCGGCCATTTGTCATGATTCTTCCCAAAACATTAAATCGCAGTTGCGGAAATGGGATATTTCACTGACAAAGGAAAGCAATGGTTACATGTTTCAATTTATTTCGAGATCAAATCACGTTTAGAACAAGTGTTCAGACTACTAAATCTGGACTCATTAACACTAGAACGCCCGGATGGAGTCGATTCGACTCCAATCATGTAACTAAATTTCAATTCGAACCAGAAAAATTTTCTTGAAATAATTTAAATCTAATCCACGCAAATTTACGTTAAATAAATCAATTAAATAATTTTGAATAAAAATTCTGGTGAGAAATATTATTTTCAAACTTGAGTAGAATTTCCGGGCGTTCTAGTGTTAATAAGCAATACTCGGGCTCAGTTTTCTTAGCTTCAGTGAACATGAAGACGGCACCTATTTAAATAGGACCGTTAAGAAGCTGAAGAAAGGGAGACACAAACTATCAGTTTTCTCGCATACTGTCCACGCTCTTTCAGTACACAAATTGGGGCGTATTACGTTTTGATATAAAACTCATAACAGGTGTCGCTGCAATGCTGCATTATTCATGATTTCCGCAAAAACTATATCTCAAGAAATAATGCAGAGATTTCATCAAAATTCCTATTCAATTATGCCTTGATATAGTTTGGGGCTGATTACTTTTTGCTGTAAATCACCCAACAGATAGCAATATGCAACAGAGATGCAGAATGTTTCATGATTTCTTTAATAGCTCTATCTCAAAAGCTAATGCACGGATTTTCACCAAACTTCACATTCAGTCACACTTTGACATTAATTTTTTTCTGATTAGGATTCGGTATAAATTACCGAGCAGTTGGCGCTGTTATACTGCATTTTTCAGGATTTACACGATTTTAGCGATAGTCTTAAATCAAGAACTAATGTACAGAATTTCATTTCTTTAGATTATGGGCATAGGTTGTCATTTAATTTTGGCACGGTGATACCAAATTTTGAAGTATTAACATGTTAATAGTAAGAAAGTTTTGGAATTGCCACATCCAACTAGTTTAAATTTTTTCCCTACTTTTTCTACTTTCCTTGTGTTTAAAATGAAAAAAGAAAAAATATAAAAATAATGCAGAATTTTTTCCAAACCTTAACAATTAATTAATATTTTTGTCTATAACAAGGAGCTATCCCATCCGTTTTATGACATGAAGTTGATGTCCATGCAGTTGAAAATATCAACTTAAACATAATTTTAGTCTAATGATTTAAAAGTACTTATGGGTATATCTTGCATATATACTAAAATAGATATTTTACTATTCATTTATACTTTTAAAAGTTGAAATGGTGATGGAGTTGATCTTCTAAAAACATAACCTTACTTTTTAGGTGCGTTCGTAATTATGTAAATACAAAGCATCTATAGTCGTTGTTCAATCAGTCCATCCGTCTGTAATTCGGTCCGTCTGTCTGTTTGTTCCTCCGCAAGTAACAGAGCAAAAACTACCCAACTGAATGCTTTGAAATTTTAAGTATAATATTGTATATAATTATTGTAAAATTTTCTCGAGCTGTTTCAAATTTTATGGAAATCGGATGCATAGTTTAGTTACAGGGACTGTCTAAAGTTTTCCAATGAGAAAAAAAATTAAGTGTATTTTAATGGTGTTAAAGTCTTTCAAACAGAACGGTATCGATATACATTTACTGAAGTCTACTAAAATATACACTCCGTTACAATATGCGGTGTAAAAAAATGTTTATTATTTATTTACAGGGCCGCACAAAAGAATTCCTTTACAATATGGTATAGGATGAAACATTGTTTTGGGTGTATTTTAATCATGTTAAATTATTTCACATATAGTGCAATTGATGTACGTTGCTAAGGTTTACTATGAGTTATATCCTGTATCATAGAAAGTGTATAGTATTTACATGGGCATACAAAAGACTTCCGATGCTATAGTGCAACCGAAATACTGAATATTAAAGATGGTTACTAGAAGTACATTTTTAGTAGTAAAAGTTTTAAAGTTTAATTAATTTTTTGCATTTTGCGTTGTGTGTAACACAAAAACTGCACAGGTTAAAGAATATGAACAATTGTAGCTTAAAATGATTTTTAAATAAGTTATGCAGTTTTACGTTGAACTGTATTTATAAATCAAGATATGTTTATAGAATGGTAGAAAAATGATATAGAGGGCGACACAAAGAATTAGATACATTACTGTCTATGGAAGATAATCTTTGGAAGTGTGATTTCACTAGGTTTAAGCGTGTTTCAGTCTTATTTAAATTTTAGCTAAATAGTGGCATATATATGCCAAAATACAGGGCTGTATAAAAGAATTAAAATAAGCTACCACTTATTGGATATAAATTTCTAAAAGTCAAATTGCAACCTATTAGGCATTTTAAAACTTTATAACATAATTGAAAATGTTTAAGAATTCTGTTTCTCTGTCTGTATTCTAACTTATGTTAATATAGTTGGATTGCTCTGTAATTGATATACGCCTGTAAATGATATATAATCGTATCATATTTTGTATTCGTGCATTTTTTCAAACAAAATTAACAGCTATTGCACAAAAACTGAATATTTATATAAATATTTATAGTACGAATGCACCTCATTTGCTACTTTTGACGTGCAATTTCCAACTTTTTTATTTAGTGAAAGGGACTTTGAGGAATTGCAAAAGTAGTTATCCAGTTGTTGAAACAACAGAAATATGATATCTTTCTTCTTCAACTAATCAGCAAACAAAAGCTACAATGCTGACACATATAGTTTTTTACATTAATTAAATTATAGACATGGAATTGATGCAACGCTGTGGTAACACATGTTCAGACGTAGATTTAACATTTAAACTATTGACACAAAAATATTTCGTTTTTTTTAAGAAGCTCACTGTCTCTCCTATTCAAAGTGAAAAAGAAAAAAATTAATTAAGGCTGTGCTGAAAACAATGTGTTTATCTATGAACCTGGGTATGGTTATAATCCTCTGGGTTTATATTAGCCTATTTCATAATTAAATTAAAAAATAATGAGTAATTAAAATCATGATTTAATATATGAAAAGAATACTTTAAAACTACTTCTACTATTACATGCAAAAATATAGCAAAACCTGGCAAAAATTACATTTATGTATGGTGCAACAATTGTCCTAGTTTAGGAAATGACCCATAAACGTCATATTGCATGAATTATTCATAGCATTCGGAAAATATTCGGTGTTTCTATTTATCAATCATTCACAGTTCTTAAACAGTTAAAAGATTCCAAAACAACATAACTTAATAGCAAATATTATTAGCATTATTTATTTTAATAGTAAAACACCATGTTTACAAAGAAATTGATTCACAATTAAGAGTTGAATGTTTGTTTAAAAAAAAAAAAAGAAAAATTGGCAATTGCATTTCAAACGTAGCAAATGAGATGCGTTCGTACTATGAGAAAATTTTAAAAATATTTAGATCTTGGTGTAATAGCATACAGTACGGATACAGTTATAGTGGCCGAAATCTTCTCCGTGTCCCTGTACATACTATTTGATCTCTACCATATAGGAAGTCACTTGTAGTAAACCTCAGCAATGTATATTACTTTCATAAAATTTGAAATAATTTAATACTATTAAAACACGCTCTAAACAGTTCTTCCCCCTATACCAATATGTAATGAAACAATTTTGTGCGGCCCAGTAAATTAATAACAAATATTCTTTGCACCACAGATTACGCAGAATGTATTTTTTAGTATATACTTCATAGATGCTTATCGATTCTATCATCTTCAAAAGAGTATAACATCATTAAAATGCACTTGGAACTATTTTTCCCATTGACCGTTATGTAACGAAATGCTTTTGATAGTCCCTGTAATTAAATTATACAGCCGATTTTTATAAAATTTGAAATGACTCGACAAAATTATACAACAATTATGTATTCAAAATTTCAAATGATTCGGTTGGATAGTATTTGCTCTGTTATATTCGGACAGACAGACGGATTGAACAATGACTATAGGTACTACGTACTAATATAATTACGAACGCACCTAAAAAGTCCACTTTCAAGACCATTATTTCAAAACTTTTCAAGCTCTCTTAACGTTGCCGTGGATTCTTTGGCAAACGTTGTAAAATACTACTAAGATGAAAATATTAAAAAATTGATGCTTGCCATTTTTTTTTTTTAATTTTTGCGAGAAACGTTCAACCGTACACATAATTAAAAAATAATTGCCTCTACACCTATTTCATATTTTGTATTGGAGTACATTAAATATTATACTCCAACAGATATAAAGGTTTTTGTAAATTAATTTTCTTAAAAATATTTAAAACAATATTATACGAGTTTCATTATCCTTATTGATATCTACCATTGAATTTAAATTAAAATTGTTAAATATGTTATCCCCATCTAAAAAATGAAACACTAAAAAAAGAATGATCCTATATTTAGACAGATCCCAATCTCATTAAATAAGGCTTAAAGTATATACACTAACTTCCGGAATATTCAAACAACTATCTATTTTCCTTCACCAAAACCATTCCCTAGTTCCCCCAAACTTTGTTTCAGTCGAGTAATATAGCAACAATACGCATCATTAGGGTCTATACTCTTAGAAAACAAAGGGAGTTAGTTTAGGACAAAGTCTTCATGCAACTTACTGAGTACAATACTGCGGGAGGCTACCTCAACAATGGCTTCAATCAAGACTTGATTTGCGCCATATGAGATACTCCTATTTGTACGAACATTGATTGTTACTTGCCAAATAACATAATTCGAAATATGAAGCCGAATACATTTTTTAAGAAGAAGTTTTATTAAGATGCATTTATTCATAAGTTATAGACACAGTTAATGCTTTGTTTAAAAACTCTTTCTCTAAACTTGTGTAAAAGAATTAAAAGCTAATTTTATTTTATAAATGTAAAATGTGCATCTCTTAATGAATGTCTCTATCATTGTCACGTAATGAGACAACACCTGTTTCTGTTAATGACATGAAGTCGAACTCGTTTTCGCACGTCCAGAATGTTTATTTTGCTTATTATATATATATATATATATGTGCCAGTTTTTGAAAATTTCATTTAAGAGAGTAAAAAAAAAAAGTTTTACATTTTTTTTTTTTTTTTTTTTTTCGTCACAAGGCCTTATTATGATCTGTGGCGTAGCTTATGGGGAGGGTAGCGTATTTCGAACGCAAAAGCGTTACTGCAGGATGTTACAAAAGTGTTGCCTAATGAATTTTAGCACAGAAATTTATAGTAGCTCTTTAGCCCTTTATGCTCCGATGGTATTTGAAAGTACCATTAAAACAACTCGCGAAAAGTTTTAGTAGTTTTATTTTAATTATTCACGAATCTTCGTTCGTTCATCGTGAGGAATGATCTTTTTTATTTCAAATAGCTTTTTGTTTACTTGGCGTGGACTGCCGTAAGCTGGCTTTGGTGGCATGAGCTTTTGTTTAAATTTTAAGTTGATTCCTGATGTTTGAAAAAATATAAGTTATCCTGATTTCAGAAATATATGTTTCGTTCTCGTTTATTCACGGTTGCTATTTCTCTGCATTTCGTATACCAGTATTATATTAGGTGTCATTCCTTATTGTGATTCCAAATGGAGACAGTTTATTTGTTACTCTACGGTATGATTGTAAGATAATGCCTGCTTCTGCTATTTTTTACAGTGTTATAACCAGGGAGGTAGCCCAAGTGCTCCGAATACGGGTAATTTTTTTTTTTTTTAATTCCGTTCGCTTTACTTAAACCAGAAAAATTTCTACTATGAATGAAGGAGAAGAAAACCTTATGATATTACTGATTTCGAGCACCCAACCTGGCTACGCCACTTTTTTACATATTTTTGCCCCTTTCCGGCATAATGATCCCGCGGCGAAATCATGTAATATTAATTCTAAACTTAGAAATGGAATCAAGAATATTTTAATAAAATTTTGTTTTTATAATGAAAGCTTAAAATTACAACTTTTAACTTTTTAAGAAATTCATTTGTAAGTTCTGGTGTAACTCAATCATTTCCTCATTTTACGGACAGAATTTTTCTGTACCGGAAAGTGTTAAGCGCGAAAAAATATAGATTAAAGACTCATGAAGACTAACATAAAGTACTTTTTCGCTAAAACAACATGGCTGCTAATAGTTAATACGACATTATATTTTTTTAAATTATTGTAAGGATTGAAAGCTATAGAAGTAAAATTTGATTCTGTTGAGCTATTAAATTATTTTGTGATTCTGAACAATTTATATATATCTACTAATATTTAATAAACATTATTTAAACTTTTATCGCTCTTTCATCTTTACTCCTGAATTTATTATAAAATTCAGTGTTTTTTTCACAATTTAAAAACCCTTAATAAAAATAGTTTAATTCCTCCTAAACGTTATCTTAAGGTGCGTTCTTGATTATATAAATAAGAAACACCTATAGTCGTCGTGTGGTTTATCTGTCTGTCCGTTCGCATATAACAGGGAAAAAAACTAACCAACTGAATGGTTTGGAATTTCAAATATATTATTTCTGCATAAGTTTGTCGAGTAATTTAAGTTTTATGAAAATCATATGTATAGTTCAATTTCAGTGAATGTCCAAAGTATTGCGTTACTTTACGGCAAATAAGAAAAAAATAGTTTCAAGTAAATTTTAATGCTGTTATGCTCTTTGGCTCTTCTTGTGTGTACTTGTGCAACAGTCTCCCCTACATATTTTTAACAGCCATTATTTTACAATAAAACTTAAAAATTATTTTTTAAAAGGATAGTAGATTTAAACGCAAAACAATTATATAGCAATACCAGTAGGAAATACTCTGCTTATGACAGAATTCAGGACAGGACTTCTTTTATGGACCGGTTTGGGACCGAGCAGGAATATTTCGAGCCATACAGACTTCTAACGCACACCTTCAATGTATTTTGAAAGCAGGTTTAACGTAAAATTTGTACGGTGCTACTTTATTACTGTCTTAAGTTGACTTTTAATAACGTACATTTTGTGGATGTTCTCTATCTTGCATTAAAAATGAGTCAATAACTTGTTGCTCAGACGCATGGGTAAATAGTGTAAATCACAAATTTTTGAATATATCTCTGCGAGTTTTGCAAATATAGAGATGCTATTTTTGTGTTTATGACAATTTTGTGCTATGATTTTGTGTTGATGACACTATTTTTGTGTTTAATTCGGGAATGGGTAAGGAAATTTTTCTTAACTGAAAATTTTACATTACGGGGACCGTATAGAAATTTAGGTTTTGTATTTTCACAAATAGACCTCCCATGGAGTTGCAACTTGTGTCATTCAATTTTGCGTCTTTTTTTATGAAACATTTCACTGGGAAATATGTATCTGGGAGCAATATTTAAGTAAATAGTCTATTGTTCCTGTCTTTATGATTCACGGTATTAAACCCTACCTTTCATACGCTAGATTTAAGTAAGCCTTATTAATTTTATATAAATTTTTGGCAGAAATAATTTAAAATGAATAAAATATCTCCACATCCGAAGTCAAGAATAGCAATATTTCAAAATCCTTAGCAAAAAAAAAAAAAAAAAAAAAAAAAAAAAAAAAAAACTTTATTCAGTGCAAATTTTCATTTATTTGTAGGTTCATCATCTTCAGGATTCAATCCTCTGACTTCTGGCTTGCGAGCCTACACTACTGACTGAAAAAACACCCGGATAATAATGGTAAACCTATAAGAGCGTTTTTTTTTTTTTTTTTTTTTTTTTTTTTCCTCAAATATATCGAATTTTAATATTTTTACATGATTTTTTTTTACACAGGATAGCTGAGGACGATCTGCAACCGGGTTAGTTTTTACTTTTTAAATTTTGATTTCAGATTAAAAAAATTACTTTAACTTTCGAAACCGGTTAGAAGCGGTTCTGAAATTGAAACTATCATAATATAAAAAATACATAACCAAAATCGAAAAAATAAAAACTAACCCGGTTGTAGATCATCTTCAGCTATCCTATGCAAAAAAAGCATGTAAAAACGAGATATTTGAAAAAAAACACCCCCATACACTTAACATTATCCATTTGGGTCTTTTTGAGTCAGTAATGTGAGCTCTTAAAAAGCTTTATCATTTCCTTTACTCAATATAATCATCAATAATTTTCTTCGCTTGCTTTTCAGTTTGTTTCTTCTTTTTTTTTCATATTAATTTTATATGTTTTATTTTTCATGGTGATCATTTTTTTTACTCATTATCATCATATTAGAAATTTACAGAACAGTAAGAACAATAAGAATACATTTAAAGTGTTTAAAACGAAAGATTAACTCTATTTTTGTACCTTTGGGAAATTATAAAAGTTTTTTCTTTTTTTAACATTAAATGTTACAATTTTCTCAAAAATATTGCTCAGTCCATGCATTCATACGTGTTTTACAACCAATTATATATATATATATATACATGTATATACATAAACTATGAGAAATACCTATTCTCAAGCGCCCTTTTGCCTTTGTAAAAACGTAATCCATATGCCAGATACATTTTCGCTATAAACCTTGCAATTATAAATATTTTTGCTACATAAATTTTCTTTTCTTACTTTTTGACACAACATACTTGTCATTTATTTAAAATCGGATCTTATTTTATTCTACCAATGACCTTAACAAAATACTATATTAAAACCATTCCGAATATAGATATGTCATATTACAGAAGCAGAATTATACTGAGCACAACTTTTACCCGTTATACAAATTGTTTTATCCATATTAGCTTTGTCGTAAAACAGCCGATAAAATAAACGTTTCCTTTTAATAAAGAATCAATATATATTAGCGGAATCGGTTAAACAATTATAGATACGAAAAAAATAATGTTACAGACAGCTTTCGGCTAATGCTTCGAAACTCTTCTTCAACTTGAAGTAGAAATTTATCACTCTGTTACCTGAATTAGCTCAACACTGATATGTTTTTCTCCCGTTACGCTGCACTTTCTGACTGTTACAAAAGCTGTTTTTTTTTCCTCTTTTAATGAATGCATAAAAGAAGTGACCGTTGAGCAACCTTAAGTAAAACTGTGTTTCAGTTGCTTCTACTGTTCCTACAAATGTTCCCGTAGGCAAGAAAGTGATATGATGTAATATTAGCTATATCTCAGTCAAACATTAAGATTGAGATTATATAATATTTTATTTCGAAAGGTTTTGCTTTGTTAGTAAAAATCATTTCTAAAATGTTTGGTAATTTGACCTAAAATTGATAATACTTCCACAGAATACTACAACTATTAAAATCTGTTATTATGTCAAACAATTACTAGAGCTATTTAAAATGCAAATATTTCTACACTATTTTGCATTAAATTGTACGTATTATAAATGTAATTGCAAGTAGTCAGTTGCTGCAATATTGAGCTAATATTGTTGAACTGTTATATTCAATATCAATAGAGAAACTTTCCAGTAGATGATTACATCGTATTACTTAAAAACTTTATATACATTACATGCGGGGGGAAAGCTTGTAGTGAATGTATCTATCCAGCGTTGAAGGTAACTGGCTTTTTCGCTTTAGCGAGAGAAAATTTCCCCAAATACTGACAGATTAATTCTTCAATAAAATATCTTAAAGTTATCGATGAGATAAACGTACTGGATATATTCATATTTACAACGCAGCGAGTTTTTGCTAAAGTGGGAAAAATTCGTACTTTAACATCTTAAGATATGGTTGATTTAATCTTTGTTTTGGTTAAATGAAATTTTAAAATCATAAACGCTGTACAGTATTGCACACACATAAATTAATAATATATGTTTATATTTGGTAATCGTAAAAGAGAATATTCTGTAAAAAAATGCACAGTACTAATCTAAATAAAAGAATAAAAAGAATATATTTTTTTTTTACTTCGTGTTATTCATCAGGGTTCAGACGTAAAAAGTCTAAATTCCATTATCTTTTTAATCCGTTTGTAAAGAATGAAACAATAAAATAAAAAAAGTACCGAAGTACTCTTATGAATAAAAATTAAGAGAAACAAGAGTCTTTGCTCTTAATGTAATCTGACAGACAAAATGTTTCAATTGTCTGTTAAATGTTTCAATTATCAAAATTGTTAAGATACTATTTTTTAGAACCACAATATTGTTTACAATATCAAGTTGTACAGTCATAAAAAATGATTAAACATCCGCTACTAATTCTAAAACTAATTATAATAGAAGAAAACTACTGGTACGAAACGATTCAAAATAGTCTACTTTTAAATGGTGCATTTGCTTAAAAGACCACAAGCTATTCTGCGAGAGGGAATCAGAAAACAAGTTTCCACTGGCGTCTGTGGACAGAGGTTTACAACACAACTTTATTTGTCAACATAAGTACCAAGCACGTTGAGAAATTCGCCATACCCCTTGATAAGCTGCAAAATGCCCTCAAGTAAAATATCAGGGTTTTGCATAAGGACAAGCCGTTAAACCCTTCTTGCATATTAAAAATCCTAAGTTTTTTTCTGGAGAATTTTTGATTCTTATAAAACGGTATGGCGTATATTTTAATGTACTTGGTAATTATGTGGAAAAATAAAGATGTGCCATATCTTTAATGTCTCATTCGGTTTTTTGACTTTCATACACAACTCTGACCATAGTCGACAGGGGAAACATATTTTCGAACACCTCGTAAATCTTCGGTTCAAACAATGGCTGAAAACTAAATATCAAGTCATTTGGATAATACCTTTTTGAATTATAAACATTGTAAATTTAGAGCATCTAATGTTAAATTACATTTTCATCTTTTTTTAATTTCTTCTGATATTTTGATCCTAATATGAAAAATTTATGTGTGGATATAGCGCTAAAAATATGAATACATTAAATTTGTAATTAAAAAAAATATTATATGATGGATGATGAAATTAATATTCGATAAAATATGTATTGCAACCTAAAATCTGTTGATGGATTCATATTAATATGTCCTACTGGATGCAAATTGTCGATTTATTTATTTTTGTTTTTCAAGTAACTGTAAATTATGAATGAAAGACGTCAAAATAAGAGGATAAGGGACGTCTATGATGTGAAAGAAAACATAATTTGAAAAAATATACATATTTTGCTCATTTTATTAAAGCATTTGGGCTTGCCATAGTCGAAATATATTAAGCTATAGATATGGTCATATTGGCAAGAAATAATGCATTAATAGAAGTGAAATAGTCATTCTGCAGCATTTGAACGAACTTTATTTTGGATATAGCTCCTAATGTAGGTTCCTTTTAAAATAATTGATTTCTCTGAAATTGATTATACGAATTTCATTAAAATTTGTTCTTTAGGTAATTGGAAGGTGTGAAATTTATTTACGGTTTCAAACTTGGATATTGCTATTTAAAAAATGATAGTTTGGAATCGCTTTGATAATTAGATGGCTTCCTAGTCAAATTGAATATACATCCGTTTAAAGTAGACTTTAATTTCAATCGTTTGTTACCAGTAACTTTCTTATACAAAAATTTATCGCAGACTTAATACAAATGTTTACTTTTTTCCTATAACTGTACCTTAACCGCCAATAAGTTTGTTAAGATTATTTTTTTAATAAAGGTGACTTTGCATGCACAAAAAATATACAAGGTGTCCACTCTCAACGGTGGCCAATGTCTAATTCTTAAACCATTAGTCATAGACTTATAGTTCCACTTACAAAAATGTTTTAAATGAGGTAAAGAAATATTTTACAAGCGATTTGGGTCAATAAAAGCAGTTCTTAAAACGAAATTTAATTTTTATACGGTCCACTGGTCTTATAAC
This sequence comes from Maratus speculifer, assembly GCA_964019185.1. Lineage (NCBI taxonomy): Eukaryota > Metazoa > Arthropoda > Arachnida > Araneae > Salticidae > Maratus > Maratus speculifer. The sequence continues at coordinate 239,473,539 of OZ025299.1, read as the reverse complement.
TAGTATTTTTTTCCTATTATACTAACAAGTAAGACAAAAGAGTACCGTTATTATAACACTAAAATTGACCGAGTTATGAAACTTGAAAAATGCATGTCATATAGCACTTTCTTGTATTAAAAAACAAATGAGTTCGACCATGATTACAGGAATCAGGTATCAAGCGCTCATAGTATTCTAAGGACTATTTCATGTGTATCAGGCGCTTTGAAAAAAGTCGTACAAATATTGCAATTGTATTAACTTTTATTAACTTTCAGATTGTTCAAAATAATTATATTTTAACACATATTTTATTTTTTAAGGATTTGGACTGTTTCTTTTCATGAATACTTTTAACAAAAAATATGTTATTTTTACTTGTACTCGAGCTTTAACTAATTTTCAAATATCCTATCGAGATTAAATTTTATATACTGATGTAAATCCGATGACAACCTAATATTAGGATTTTGGGGGTTACCCTTTATACTTATTTTGCAGGATAATACATAAAATTTCGTATAGATAGATCGCCAAGAATTTTAAGAAAAAGTTTCAGATTAGATAACAAAGGCGGCGATGCTTTTTTTAAAAACTTTTGTGTATTTTATTATCGCTGGAACCAAAAATTACCTTAAATTTAACCATCATGGCAAGATTTTTTGCAAATCATAAATTGTCATAGTAAAAAAATAACAAAAATTGAATACTATAAAATAGAGGAGATGGCTGTGTTTTTTTACTTTTGTGTATTTTTTAGGACCGAATCTGAAAATGATCTTTATTTTCCAGAAATCACGTCAAAATGTTTCAGTAAATGTCATAATGATTAAATGTTTCCAATTTACATTGCAATGTTTTTTACTATCAACCATTTTTGTAGTATATCTTATGAAATATATTCCTACTAAATTTGTGAATGACCCATAATTAGCAGAAAAATATACTCCAACTTTAAATAATTATTATTCGGTCAATTTTAATCGTAGAATGATGGGACTTTTTATACCTTGTTTGTCAGTATAATAAAGAAATTTTACTAAATATAACTTATAGGACCGGGGGACTGTTTAAAAATTTTGAATTTCGAAATTTTTTAAGAAATGTTTTTATTGGCCCAAATCGCTTTTGAAATATTCCTTTACCTCATTTAAAACATTTTTGTAACTAGAACTATATTATGCCTATGACTAACGGTTTAGGAATTAGCCATTGGTCCCCATTGAGAGTGGACATCCTGTATTTCATTATTAATAATAGAAATTGTAAAGAAAAAATTATTTAATTTTACTTTCATAAAATAGCAGAAATAGACTGCTTTCCTATATAATTTCTAAAGGATAAGAGAGGGGTTCACAACCATAGTAGACCAAGTCCATAAAAAAAGAAAAAAAAAAAGATATTTCATATACAAGGTGCATAAAATCTATTTTATTCACTCCCATTGTAAATCAAGTCTGTAAACAGATGACATACATGAGGAGGTATCTGTATCTGAAAACAGACTTGAATTATTATGGGAGGGGGTAAAACAGATTTTGTGCATCTTGTAAACGGACTATCTTATTATTATTTTTTTTCATATGGACCTGGTCTATTACGGTTGTGAACCCCTCAAATAATATTCTGCCTAAACATATCCTCGTGGTTTGATTTCAAAAATGAAGATTCGCTTGTTAAAATTTTATGTAAATTACTAATTTTAACTTAATAGAATTGACATGAAATGCCGAAGTTTTAATAAAATATGCGTAAAAAATTACATTGCAGTTGATTTCTTGCAGAAATTAGCAATTTCAGGAATTTTATATAGATTATGTAAAAATTATTGATAAATTTTTAGCAAGAAATATAAAATCTCGATGTCGCCATTGCTGCTTAAAATGTTCCAGATTGTTTTTTTTTAATGCAGTTTTTATGCTTTTTTTTTTTTTTTTTTTTTGTGTGTGTGTAGCAATAAATTGTTTTCTGTTTGGTCTTGAAACAATCTAAAGGAAAATTTACAAAATATCATCTTAGAAACATAGTGTAATTATAATAGATCTATTTAATAAATATTTGTTAAACTTCTAATAATTAAATTATCACAACTAAGTTCTTTAAATACTTCATTTTAAAATCTTATACTAGTGTTATTTTTTCTTTTTCTGAATTTTCTGTTGTTGTTGTTACAACTTTAAACTTTCTTTAAAATGTTATTCCGAGAATGATATTTCTCTTAGAGATGTCGCGCTTGTTATTAATTGCTTGAAATTATTCTTGACAACGATGACAGGTATTTTTTCAGACTGCTGCGAGTGCTGTAACAAAAGTAACTCTTTCTTAAACGAAACAGCTTTTATATTTTCAGGAGTGTTTCATTTAAAATGAATGACTCATAGTAAAATTGGTCAACTCTCTCTCTCTATATATATATACAAATGTGCGTGTGTGTATGTAGAACGAGAGTGGTGAGAAAGAGAAAGTGAGACAATGTGTAGGAGATAGCGATTCCCTTAGAAAAACTATAATACGGGGTGTTTCTAAATTAATATCGGTGTTTTAACGCTTGATAGTATTTCTTACACAAAACTTAAAATTATAATTAACACATAATTTGAAAGAGCAACTCAGTTTTACTACAATCTTACAACTGTGCAGTTGGAACACCTTTCTTTACATGGCACACATCAAGTTGATAGCTCATTTTTGCCAAGACGTTGATTAGTATTTTTGGGGTAATTGTTGCAACAGCTACAATGGTGAGCTGGTAGAGGAGGCACATACACATGATCCTTTATCAACACCCACAGGTAGAAATCACATGCCATCAGATCGAGTGAGGCCTGAACAGAACTTCTTTGCTAATCAACGTCTGGGAAGAACTGAGCTATCGACTTGATAAAAAACCGTGTTACAAAAGGTGTTCACGTAGAACACTTGTAAGATTGTATGTAAACCTGTTTGATTTGCTCTTTCATTTTATGTATTAATTATAATTTTAAGTTTTATGTAATAAATACTACCAAGCATTAAAACCCCGATATTCATTTAGAAATACCCCGTACGTATGGAGATAGATAAGGGGGAAAGGGAGCATGTGAGCAACGTTCATTTCTTCTAATTAACCTCCGATAAAATCCAAATTGGCAATAGTTTTTATCAACTCTATCAACTATCGACAATCTTTAAGGTTTTTTTTATTTTTTTTACCTGGTGTAAATTAAATGAAATTGGCAATGTTACCATATTCCTCCCCACTCTGTCATGCTCTCTCTCTTTATATATATATATACATATATAAACACCATTATATGAGTCAAACAATACAAGAATGAGATAATATAAACTTTTAAGCAAATATAAAATTTTACCTTATCCACACGTATCGAAAATTATAATTTTTAAATTTCTTATTTATAAATACAAATAAAAATTGATTATAAAAGAGAAACAAATCCATATATATGTATAGTTCCTTTTTATGTCTTAAATATCAAACACTCGTGTTTAATTATTCGTAGTTTTTTTTTTAAGGTAACATTTCTTTTAAATTCCACAGTTGAATAATTTTAGCTTTCTAAAAGGTATTACATTAGCAATCTATAAATTTCAGAGATGAAAATCCCAAAATTTTACAATACTAACCTTTTATTGGAAAATTTAATTTAAGAACATTAAGAATGTTTGAAATTTTCAAATTTTAAATATTGCTCAAGAAAAAATAAAGTTTGAAGAGTTCCAAAAAAGCAACAATTTATACATTTTCATATTATAAATTCGTCTAAATAGAGCTTTTAAGTTCGTAAACAAACAATACTAGGCATTATATGTGTATTTTTATTTTTGATTTTTATCAGAATTCAACTTTAAGTTTACTGTTTGGAAAATATTTCAAAACTAGTGCGGCGAAAAGTTACATGCTTCCATGTCTAATTTGTTTCTTTAAAACTAACTAAATTTATAAAGGCAACTATAATATTTCAAAAAATAAACTAAATTATATATTTTATTTGATTTGATTTCCTAAATAAATGATTAATAATATTTAAATTATTTATTTTTTTCTTTTTTTCCACGATATATTCAAAAGGCATATAAAATATTCCTATGTGATTTGCCGAAATTAAAAGTATTACTTTTTAGAAAATACTACCTATTTAATCTATAATCATAGACATAGACATTTACACAGATATTTCTAAAAATCAAAAAGTTACGCTGAAAAATGAGGTAAGATTTTTAATTTGTTTCCTTTTCACAAAATCTAAAATATTTCTATTTTAAGGGATAAAACAAGTTATTGGTACTCTTTATTAATAAGTTGCATGATGAATTGCATCATGGCTGAATCATCAAACTGCTCAGAATTTTCTAGGAAATCATTTATATTACATTTAGTAACCAACATGATCAAGTCACCTACGAATACAGACATCGTCGGTACCATGTCAAATTGTCCAATATGAAAACAGTATTGCCTGTGAGCTACTCTTTTAAAAAATGAGATTTCTTCATCAGCACCACTTTTTAAAAATAGTAATTCTATTTTTTTTTAATTTTAATACTTTTATTTTAAGGGATAAAACAAGTTATTTATTTTTTATTAATAAGTTGCATGATGAATTGCATCATGACTGAATCATCAAACCGCTCTGAATGTTCTAGAAAATCTTTTTGAATTACATTTAGTAACCAACATGACTAAGTCACCAACGAATACAGACAACGTCGGTACCATGTCAAACTGTCCAATATGAAAACAGTATTGCCAGTGAGCTATTCTTTTAAAATTGAGATTTCTTGATTGGCACCACTTTTTAAGAATAGTAGAATTCCCCTTATTTAATGACATATTAATATAGGCGAAAATAAGGAGAATTTCGACATATCAGAAAAGTGGTGACAATCAAGAAATTAAAATTAAAAAAATAGACCACTGGCAACACTGTTTTCATACTGGTTAGTTGACATGATACCGACGTGTATTTCACTGCAGGATATTGCATTGGCTAATATCCATACTAATTCGGATTAGCTATAAATGCCTGTCAAACAAGTTTTACGGCACCGACTATAGATGTGCAGAGAAACAGCTTGGATGCTTCTCTAATGTCGTCGGTCGCGATAATAAGAATTTCTTTCAAGATAGGTTTGAAAAGCGCGCAATCAATTTGAAATGACTTCTAAAACCTTTTGCATTTTTTCAATGTCAGCTAAAAATGTCATCTAGTGCTTGTAACTCAGAAACACACTATATGGCCAAAGGTGACCGGACACTTGCGATTTTTCACGTTTTGCTAAAAATCTAAAAAAAAAAAAATGCATGAGGAATTATCTTGAAACTCGAGATGTGTAAATAAAATAGGTCAGGACATATATTTCCGGGAAGATTTTTTCCCGAAACCCCATAGGGGACCGTCAACAAATTGAAAAAGAACGAATATTTTTTGCATAACCCTGTCAAAACAAGTGTAGCAAAAGCATTCAAACTGCAGATTATGATTAATTGTTATAAATTGTGTATTTGTCGTTGCATCGTTGCTATCGATGCATAACTTCATACACTTTTAGTCGGCACAATATTGAAAATGGCACAAAAATTGTTATTGCAGCACCCCCTTCCAGCGGAATATTTCAAAATTGAAGGAGAACCTGCTTGCCACAGCATAAAACATACACAAAAATTTGGTTCAATTCTATGCATATCTTCATATACTTTTTGATGGTAGAATGGCGACATATGGACACACCTACATGCAGGCACACAGACACACACACGGACAGACATTTTGTGTAACATTTTTCACACATGTCACATTTTTCTTTTATCTCTGAGCTCTAAAACATCTAAATCCGTCTAAAACCGGAAGTCGAAAAAAAATCGATTACAATACTTTCTTCTATTGAAGATAGAAGAAAGTAAAAATTCATTTTGAAATTGTTTTCTTCTTTTTCTAGCCATAAAACTAATTTCATCAATCGATATATTCATACAATTCAGTTTTTGCTTGATTTTATCATGCTGTTTCAGAAGTATTTCTCTTTTTTTTTTTCAAAAAGTTGTAATAATATACATATATAAGTCAGATCTAATATTTGTGAAACTTTGACAAGTATCTAAAAATTTTGCTATTAAATTTTAGATTATCAAATAGCAAGGCAATATTTACAATTTTCACTATTTCAAGTCAATGGTTAGAAAGCTCATAAAAGTGTGGCACAATTTATATTCCAAAGAGATATTTCAGAAGTAATTAATTAATTTTATTTTATTTTTAATATTCACATTTTATAAAATAGACCCACTTTCAAATAGTTTTCTTTAAAAATATACATTCCACAGATAAGAACTAAGAACATGGATAAGAACAGCATTTCAAACAATGACTCACTAATTTGTTCATTACTCTAGATTTTATTTCTGCCGTCAGAAACAAATTTATTTTAATGCATGATTATTTTTTTCTTTTCATTAATTTATTGAAATTTATACTATTAAAGAAAAAGATTTTTGTCACCATTCTTTAATTCTTAATTTCATGTGAAGTCGAAAACTCTAGTAAAATTCTTTATGAAAATAACACTACTGCAAAATTTTGTTTAAAAAATTATTGCATAAAACAGCTTTCTTTGCGGAAGCATATCAGTAAAAACTCTCCCATTTTTATTCGTTGTAATAGAGTACGTTTGAAAAGTACCGTTCCGATCAGTGACTCTGATAAGTGAAAAGGGTAAGGTTTCTCCCTCCCATAACTCCGTATGCAGATGAGATGAGATAGTGCGTATTTCTCACAATGTAGTCAATGATCCGTTTGTAGTTTCGGATGTAAATCCTACAAGCCATTCGTACAGTCTCCGTTGCAGACTTCTGGATTAGGACATGAATAAGACAAATCAGAAAGCTGCTCTCTGTGCTTTCTCTTTCGTTTTCATCCAGACTCTAGCGCTTCTCTCATCCCCTGGATAACCCATCGACCCCTTTCCAGGAAAAGTTTATCCTTTCTGTGTTTCGATCTTCATACCCGATATCATAGTCTTGAAAAACAGCCTGGGGATTCCCAGGTGTCAAGATATATAGAAATATGCCCGTCTATATATTTAGACTACACACACATATTCCTATACGACACAGTTCAAAGAATTCTGATCACTTGTATATATATTTCTTCATTTTTTATACTTACTCGCCGTTGTCAACATATTGCAAAGCTGCAACGACGTTTTTTGAAATGCTACCTGCATTATTCCGAGAATGTATTTTAAGGATCTGGGAAAAGTATGATACCATTGCTTGAAATCGTTCGCTTGACAGAGAGTTTTGCTCTCCTAAGACTCGCCTTTTCTATTATCCAAGACGCACCATTTGGAAATATACTGCATGCAACAGGGCGAAGAGACTTGTTGATTTCATGGACTTTTGCTCACAAGCAAGTTAGCACTACAATTTAAAATAAGTAACATTTTTCTTTTTGTATTTTCCTGTCTGAATTTAGTACCAATCTTAAACATATGTTAGACGAAAAAGACGGAGACTGCGTTTTTCTCCACTAAAATTTTCAAAACTAGATTTCCTGTCTTATCGTAAGTATACATTATTATAGAATGCGGAACTTAGCATATAGTGTTTTCATATATCACGAATAAAGAAAGTGGTTAATCACGAGCAGATTTTAAAAAATTAACAAGTTATACGTGTATTAACATTCTTAATTCTTTAGGTCTGAGATTATGAATTCAGAAAATTACGATTTCAAGAGTTATCTTTATTAATATTTCATTAGCGAAATACAGTGGCGGTCAAAAGTTTCCGGCCAGTTAGTTTCTTTGATTTATTTACCAGAAGGTTTCGGCGAAAAAGAAGCACAATTGCTTCAAAAGTTAGAAATATTTGAATGTCTTCTGACCACGTGATCATTTTGATTGGATACTGAAGACAATTCATAGAAAAGAGTAGAATTCAAAATTCGTGTGTGCAAAAGTTTCTGGCCACTCATCATTCCTCAGTATTTTTCTTCCGGTAAAGTGTTTTTTGGTAGTATTTGTGAATGAATTGAAGTGAATAGCATAGTTGAAATACAAAAATGACAAATTCAACAATTATTGTTCGTAAATGAGTGATTAGCTTGTCGCTTAAGAGCCAATATTCACAAGATATTGCGGCAAAGTTATCGACCGGTAAAACCACTATAAAACTACATTTTAAAAAATCCCTGTCGGCTTGGCCTATAGGCGGAGGTAGATTTCGAAGAGTACTCATTTCAACAACAAAATGTAAAATAGGATTAAATATAAATCCAGTTTAACAGCTTTGTTTGGCTGCTTTTGAAAAAAAAAATTATGTTCAATTTTCTGTAAGAACAAACTTTATCAGAATCATCTTAATTGAAATTCGCTCATATGCCCATTTTGACAGCATATTTCGAAATACATTCTGACTTTATTAAAAAATCGGTCAATACAGCAAAATACATAGTTTCTAAATAAGAAAAAACTGTCAACTGAATGCGTTTGAAAGCAAAATTGAATTTAAAAATGAGTCATAAATTAAGCAATTTGTTATATGAATACATCAACAATTCTTGAATCACGATCGCTGCGGGAAATTTTGTACGAACTGCCCAGTTTGACAGCTTTTTTTAAAAAATATATTTTGCCTTTATCAAAACACTGACCAATACGCCACATTATACAGTTCCTAAAGAAGAGAACCTGTCAATTCGATGCATTTGCGAGCCAAGATTGATTTAAAAATGAGTCAGAAAAAACGCAATTTGTTATATGAATATTTCTTCAATTTTTTAATCAGGATCACTACAGAAAATTCTGTTCAAAATACTCATTTTGACAGCCTTTTTTGAAATAAATTCTGTTTTTATGAAGAAACTGGTCAGTACATCACATTATATAGTTTATAATTAAGAGGACCTGCCATTTGGATGCTTTTAGAAAAAAAAAATTAATTTAAAAATGTGTCAGAATATAAGCAGTTTGGATTTGAGGTTTTTTGTTCAACTCCTATTATTGTTTAATTTATTTTTGCAATAACAGTTGGTTTCATGAAAAACTTGTCAGTATAAAAGTTGTAGATATTATTGAGAAGATGTAAAATAAATTTAATTGGATTTGATAGTTTAAGAATTGACAAAGCTATGGATTTTTTTCTTTTTCCAAACCCCCTTTTTATTTTTGTTTTTAATTTTTTTTTTACCGGTAAGAATTAGTTCTATAAAAAACTTGCAAACACAGAAGTTTTAGATAATTTTGAGAATACTTATAAAAAATTTAGATGATTTGATATCTGGAGAACTGACAAAGTTACGATTTTTTTCTCCCCAAAACCCTTTTTTTTTTTTTTGCCCCTTGAGCCCATTTTTAACTTTATCAAATATTTGTCATGCATAAACTTTTGGCCCATTATTTAGAAATAATATAAACTTTAAACTGATTCGATATCTATTTTCATCAAGAAGTTATGCGTTTTTTCTGTTTTCACAAAAACGCCCCCTATTTCGATCCCCTTGGTCCGATTTTGCCCATTAACGAACTTAGCTACTTAGCGGAGATTTTATCCCCTTTGATTTTATGTACCAATTTGGTGCAGATTGGTGAAGAATTATAGAAGTTATCATGTCCATAAAAAAGTGATATATATATATATATATATATATATATATATATATAGATAGATAGATAGATAGATAGATAGATAGATAGATAAACTGGTGCGAATGCAATAGGAAGTATTTCATACGAAATCTACCTAAAAATTATATAAATATGCCTATGGGTTTCAGAACTTTCTGATGTCCTGGAGACCACAGAAAATTACTATTTTGGTGGAGGAAATTATCAGGGGAAAAACAGTTGATGATCAGCATAAAAATACCATTAGAATATTCCGCGATTTACAGAATGAAAATACTATTGCTAAAATAATTCAGTCAACTGTATCAAGATGCTGACGTGATGCAGAACTTTATGGAAGAGGTGATGTTAAAATTTTTTCAGGGGTAAAAAAAATACCAATGTACCCGACTGGCATTTTCCAAGGAACACAAAGTCTGGTCAAGTGAAAACTGGACAAAACTTCTATTTTTCCATAAATTGAATTTAAATTTTTTTTTAGAGTGATGGCAAACACTACGTCTGATAACCTAAGAACAAAAGGTATGATTCGACATATGTTTTCCTTCAACGAAGAATGGCGGCCGGCACGTTGTAATGTAGGGAGTATTTTCTTCAAAAGTGTTGATCCGTTATTTGAAATCCTCGGCAAGATGAATGATGCAATGTATAAGGTTATCTTGCAAGAATTTTTACTAACTTAATAGAGGAAAAATTGCTGTCGCAACCATTTGTTTTTAAATGATAACAACTTAATCAATGTATGCAAGCTCGACAAGCAATAGCATTTGCACAAACAAATTCTGCTTTTCAAATGAACAGACAAAATGCCCGAGATTAATCCAATAGAAAATCTTTAAAAATAAGTTGACAAACGTGTGTGGAACTCTAAATATTCCAACTTAGTCGAAATTTCCAAAAAATTGCAAGAAGTTTGGAAGAACGTATTATAGACGATCTTCAACCGCTGATTGTATCAATGTCACATTGCTGCGCCGTAGTACTTATTACAAAAGGTATGGTGATAAAATGCTAATTATAAATGTTGTTGATCATTATTAATTTATATTACAATACCATATTTTTTTAAACTTGCGAAGGTGGCCGGAAACTTTTGAGCACATGCGTTTTCCTTTGCACTTAATTTTATCAATTAAAATGATTGACATTTATATGTTATTCCATAAATAAGTCCCTAACTATTCTGTCAATAAAATATATATCACTTTGAGATTCCCCTTCATATGGATATGCTTACAAATTAATTAAAAAAAATTTGCTGGCCGGAAACTTTTGACCGCCACTGTATATACACTGTAGAAATTAAATAATAATAATATTACTTTTCGTAAAAATTGGTAATAAGAGATAGTTCACAAATTATTAATTATTGTGGTAAAATACTTACAACACTTCTTGGAATAGTTGAAAAGAATGCTATTTTTTAAAAACCCTATTCTTGTTATATATATATATATATATATAATAAATTGCTCTTCTGTTTCTAAATAAAGACATTTTCATTGAAAATTTTCCGACTTCCCAACTTTCAACAACATAAAATTTGTCTCTATGTAAATGATTGAGATGATATCCATTGTTGAAAGTATTTAACTTTTAAATTTGTGCTTTATTAACGTAAAGTACTTTGCATAAAACATAAAACACCCTGCTATTAATAAATGCATTAAACAAATAACATAATCTTTTATTTCGCAGCAAACGGCTTTCTGTAGAATACATTGTAACATCACAAAACACATTTAAAAACATAGTGCTAGGTATTGGTTCCAGAAAAATCTCTTTATTTTCTTAAATTTTATTGTGAAACT